>OX243811.1:48918102-49098102 GCA_945859605.1 Lumbricus rubellus | reverse complement strand
TCCGCTGTCTACATGTCTCATGTGTGGCTGATGCAACTATCGCTCGTTTTAGACTTACTGCGGTCCAGCTATAAGCTTACAAGACTTGTGTTGTTAGTCCTACAGCTAATAATTATGCTGATAAAAGTGTTTGCTACAATGCAGGTGGATGGAAAATTGAATGGAAGAGAAGAGAATGCAAGGACGAAGAGGATTGGATCGAGGATTGGAAGGAAGGAGGAAGGTCGAACAATAAATCAGAGAAGAATAGAAGGGGAATGTGGAATGGTTGTTGACTTGCTGAATAGTTCCTATAACCCTAGGCTGAAGTGAATGCTGAAATAATTATTGTATTGCTGGAACCGCCACTTGGGCCAAGTTACTACTTGCTAAGAATCCTACGAGCTTAAATTTTTGTCTTATGGTGAAGTATACAGTTTCAGCTGATGTTCGTGTTTGAGCTGGAGATATAAAACGCTGGGCTGGACGTCTGTTAGGCTATTGTGCTGCTCTCAAGTCTCAAATATGACAAGTTTATATATTATCAAGACTTTCTTGTCTGCATAGGTGTCGAATGACGCTAATTTTTACAACGAGACTTTTAGAGTGTTACTATGTGTAAAAGTCGAGTTAAATGGTTTTCTTTCGTGCAGTGCATTCTGTCAACACCTCTCATGAAATAGCATCGAAGAAAATCTATCATGAAATCCGTCAAAGTCAGAATTTCTATCTGCAGTGCAATTATAGTCAATGTTAACTTTCTTCGCACATCTTGATGGGACATGCAGCAACTTCAGCGTCTCTGAGCAGCTCTCTTGAAGAGGCGCTATATAATTTTTCGATCTGAATGAATGAAATGAATTTACTGGATGTAATCAGAATGCAGAATGACACACGCAATTTTTTAAGTAACATGTTAGGTCAACTTTATTTTCATGGAAAAATTAGATGGGCAAAAGTTTTGCCTACACCTCCCCTGTACAATTTAGTTAAAACCCTTTGTTAACTACCACTTTATAGTTTTTAAAATAAATTTCATTGTGCTGAAGCATTGTTGATACTGAGAAAGTACTCGGGCGAAATAAGAAAGAGGACCAGATGAAGAGAGGATGGTAAAAGAGATGGGCAGAAGCGCAGGACAATAATACCTTAAGTAAAACGGGAAACGGGAGTTAGACATGGGATTAGGAGCAGAACTATACAGGAAAAGAAAGATTGAGAAGGGAAGAGGAAGTAGAAGGCCCTACTGTGAATAGCTCGAGGTCATTCGAAGATTGAATTAAAAAAGAGAGCGCTATATAAACAGCGGTCTCATCCTTTTCTACTTCTTCTTCTTCTCTCAACGGTTTCCTGCCAAACAACGCTTGCAATTAATTTCGCTTTTGTTGTGAGAAATGTGGATGGACCCCCATACTGCGCACGCAGCGTGGCCAGTTGATCGAATGACGTAAAGCACTATATATAGCAAAACATTTATACAGCTCCTTTTCAAACACCATTAAAAGCGCTACTTACAAGACTGACTGACTTAAACAAATGCAACTGAAGATAGATGGAGTTTTTTTTAGCTGAATCCTGTAGGCTACAATAACTATATATAGACCTATGTGTATATATTTATTTAAATGCATACATCTAACATACTATACTTTATTTGTCACTCTATTTTTCACGTCACTGCCAGCTGGATTTTCCATTAACGAACGTTAATCCTCCACTTATAAGCTAAGCGATGGTTCAAGTGGTCTTTGTATATAGTAACCAAAGACCTGTGCTGCAGTTAGTCTTAATTAGAATTGTCTACCTGTCTCTGTCTCTGTCTGTCTGTCTGTCTGTCTGTCTGTATGTCTGTCTGTCTGTCTGTCTGTCTGTCTGTCTGTCCATCGTCTTCTTACCTGCTTGTAGACAGCTTGACGACTGAGCCGCGTTGCAAGTCGCACCTGTCAATGATATTAGCATAATAATTATGCATAATAATAATATTAGCATATAATTCCGTTTCACAGTTTCAAAGGCGTCATTGCAAGATGATTATTATTTATCATCATAGCTACCACGATCATGCACGAGTTGGGCGTTGGTGACGAATGTAATGGCAATAATGATGATGACGACGACGATACTGATGACGACGATAATGATAATGACGAGACGACTACGAAGGTAACCATGACGACGAGAATATATTAATGACGTTGGTATACTATACGATGATGATGATCGAGCGTCTTATAGTGTATGAGGAGTAGAGAACATGCACATCATTGGTGTTGCTATGGGTGATGATTCCAATATTATAGCGACGCTAACATGAAACAAAAGCGAAGAGGATCGTTTTCAAAATGTTAAAAGCAATTATCTATTAATCGTGATGATGATGATATGACGGCGACCAAGCGTAAACGACGAGAGAACTACAGTACTACTAAATTAAATGCTGATTGAAAACGACATTGAAAAGATGGTTATGAATTCATGTATAATATTGAAACAAACGTAATAAAAAGAAGAACTTTACTCGTCTAACTCTAAGACTCGTATTCAAAGAAAAGCAGAGACGCAAAGACATCGCCAATACCTGAAGACTACGCTGAATAGACATTAGACAACTAGAAAAATTAATGAGGACATTGATGGTTGGAGGAGCAATGGAATTGACCAATGACTGAGGATAATAATAATAATAATAATTATAATGACCACACAATTATTTGTACCCATCGCCACCATCGGGTGATTGTCCTACTTAATTGTGTGATGGTAGACTGCATGCAGTAGAATTCCATCGGGAATATGTAGCCAGCCTATATACTTAGTCAAACAAAGTAGCGGATATGTTTTGAAGAAGTCTTAAATTATTCAGGTAGCTTTTTTATTAGACGTAAGCTTATACCGCCTAATAAATATTATGGATTTAAATCAGGATTTGACCGTGACACGGTGACAGAGTATAAAATAGATCAGAGAAAAAAACGTGTCCAGACAGGCAGATACAAAAACGGAGACAGAGACAGAGAGACAGACAGTGACAGAGAGTCAGAGGGACAGAGAAGATGGACAGAGAAGATGGACATAGAGAGACAGACAGACAGAGACAGTGAAAGAAAGACAAAGACAGACAGAGAGACACAGACAGACAGAGAAAAATACAGACAGACAAAGAGAGACAGACAGACATACATACAGACCGACAGACAGGCAGAGCGCATTTCGGTCGTTAAATGGTTGCCTGGCATTGAGATGGACGAGTCGCTCTATTTATTATAAAAGCAGAAAGCAAACTGGTTGATCATCTGTTCTGAATGGGAGCCAATACCTGTTGGTTGGACGTCAGCAAAAGATTTGTCACAACAAAAAACCCTTTGACTCGAGAGCAATGAAGGCACAGAGCATTAATGAACGGCCATAAGGGTGGTTGCTCGCAACACACACACGCACGAAGTCACGCACACGGCGAACACACGCAGACGCACACACACGTAGACACACACACACACGTAGACACACACACGCACACACACACATAGTCTACTTGTCGATATAATCATGGCCGAATTATATCTGTCACAATAGCACAGCTGCCAGAATTATATGCATGCATGCATGCATGTTAGGGCTCGAATGCAATGCATAATTCGGGCAGCTGTGCTATTGTTGTCACGTCTGTTGTATTAAAGTAGAATGTAAAGCTTTTATAAATCTGTGACAATTGGTTTTTACTTGGAGCAAATTAAGCCGCTGTCAGTTGCTCCAATGCTCCATTCATCTAGCGCAATTTCCTCATGCCTGTACCGAGCCTATTTTTCTTCTTTCTTCCAGTTAATATATTTTTGCATCGTAACTGCAAAGGCGATGGATTCAGCAAGTATGCAGAAAGCTCTCGTCAAAGGCTGTTGTTTGTTATGAAGTTTGTGAGAAAAAAATTTGAACTCGACAACCAAATAGGCGCATGAGTATACAACTATACAACTATACAAAAGTATACAACTATGCAACTATACAACTATACAATTATACAACTATACAACTATACAACTATACAGAAGTATACAACTATACAACTATACATGTACAACTATACAATTATACAACTATAAAACTATACATGTGCACATCGCGTCAACTGTTACACATTTTTTCGTTGAAGCAATAATACCGCTTTTGCTATTATTGGCGATTTATAAATTCTATCTCTGTCGACCTACATGCATATTATAAATCCTTTTTGAATTATTAAAACGAGCTGTTTTTCATTTCCTATGAGCGACTTCAACACATGATTGACGACCATAAAAGTCTGGAACGCTGGCTTCTCTGAAACTCCGAATAAAGACTCGACAATTAAAGTTAATTGTCTTGAGATTTTCTCACCTGCCAGTTTTGCAGCCAGGTGTATTGTCAGCGGCAGAAACAATAGACCGACGAGAATAGACGATGCTGAGGGGGAGGAGGAAGCTGAGGCTGCTGATGATGAAGAAAACCTTGATGCTGAAGACAATGGCATCTCGCATGGACTTGTTAATTCGCCACAGTATTGTAAAGTCGCCGACTCAAGCCTGGTCGCGTTGGACTTTGTCTCCTTCTGCTTTGTTTTCTATCTAAAACAAATCGGAACACGTTATTGCTTCACGTTAGACAGGAAAATTATAGCACACGACTTATTCACGTGTGGATGTATGTATGTATGCAATTACTCATTATGTATTGTATGGATGGACGGATGGATGGATGGATGGATAGATGGATGAATGGATGGATGGATGGATGGATGGATGGACTGATGAATGGATGGACTGATGAATGAATGAATGAATGAATGAATGAATGAATGAATGAATGAATGAACGAATGAAAGGATAGATGTATGGATGGACCGATGAAAGAATGAATGAAGGAATGAAATGATGGATGGATGAATGAATGAATGAGTGAATGAATGAATGAATGAATGAATGAATGAATGAATGGATGGATGGATGTACATGTATGTATGGATGAATGGATGGATTGGATTTATAGATGAAGGCCTAAATGGGCATTGTTGTGTATAACGCATACCGTGCTAACCATCAACCTGTCATAGTCACGTGGTATGCCGTGGCTGACAGTGTCCTTCCTTTGTTGTCAGCCGCCTTCCCCCTCCCCCCTCTATCTGTCAACTCAAGTCTTATCCAACCGACAGCAGCAGCAGCAGCAGCAGCAGCAGCTGCCGGTGAAGAAGAATAGTGCAGTAGAAAATCCATAAGGAACAGTTACTGCAGGTGTGCTATGTCACGGTGTCTGTACGTCTGCCAGTCGCTCTGCCTCTGCTTGTGTGTATATATAATGCGATTTTTGTATAATCTCTACCTGTACATGTATGTCTGCATCTCTCTCTGTCTGGCTGTATGTGTGCCTCTGGCTGTATGTGTGCCTTTGTTCGTTGCATCGTCCATGTCGTGCAACCTAGAGCTCCTCCCTTTTATGTCCAATTATAATTTCTCCAATCTTCCTTCGTTCTTATATATATATATATATATATATAATTATATATATATATTTAAATGTACGAAAAAAGAAAATAAGAGGATAATAATGTAATATTATATAATATGACATCACAGCCTTTCGTTTTCCCTTGGTCCTCCATCTTTCCTTCTGCCCGACTGCCTCATTTCTCCCGATCCTGCATGCTTACTTATCATACATCTTATAAGCTTATATACATTAGTTACCCTCAGTCTCTCTCTCTGTATACACTATGCAATATAATTACTATAACATAAATTACATTATATATATGCCAGTTTCTATGCTAAATGTGTCTTTGATGATCACTTGGTCAATCTGTCTGGTTATATATCCAGATCTGTCTGCCTGTCTCTCCTTTCCCTTCTTCCCTCCTCCCTCCCTCCTTCCCGCCCTCCCTCCTTCCCTCATCACCTCCCTCCATTTCCCATCGAATTCGTCTCCCACTCCCTCTTTCTGTTCTGTTCTGTTCTCAGCCATCCTCGATCCGAGGGTCGGCCGCATCTTGTACAATGTTCCTCCAACGCTTCCTGTCCTCCGTCAATCTTATCAATTCTCCCACTCCCTCTTATTACACTTATTTTTCCAGAAACTTTGACGTCTTCTATGCATGACACCGGATCTCACCATTAAATACCGATCTTCATAAATTGTCTGATCAGATCCACTTTCAAGAGCCTTTCAAGAGTTACATAAAGTGTGTGTATGTGTGTGTATATGTGTGTATGTGTGTATGTGTGTGTCTGTGTGTTTGTGTGTGTAGATGTGTGTGTGTGTGTGTGCATGTGTGTGTATGTGTGTGTGTATGTGTGTATGTGATAAGTTCTACTATACTAGTAACTATAGCATATATATACTTGTAGGTCTAGTTCTTTTGGCCATTTCTGCCATTCAGGCAAATGTCTAATTCGTGGAAAGTCCGAATGTTGATAAGAGAGGACTGTGGCCATGCACTGTAATTAATGTTAAATATATAAATGCCGGTGTTTATATAAAGCCTATGTACATAATTATTATGTATGTAATATGTTTATACTATATGTCTATATATATATATATATTTAATTACATATACATGTATATATTCAAATGCATGTTTAGCAATAGTGTGTACATATTATGTATATATAATTTCATATATATTATATATATATATATACATGTGTATATTCAATGTTATTCATAAGAGCGACTTTAAATCTAACGGTGATGTGGCTGTTTCAATGGCAGCCATAATCCACAGCCATATTCGTCGTCGTTATGTTCATCCCAGCAGCCGTCATCTTCGCCATTTATGGCTTAACTGGGAAAATGTGATTAGTCTTGCACAATGGATTCCATGAGAAAACATGATGTAGGTTCGATTCTAATAATCTGTCTCGCGCTATGATGATGATGACGATGATGACGACGACGATGACAATGATGACGATGACGACGACAATGATGACGACGACACGCCCCTTTGTGCAGTTGTGCGACTGCAGCAGCAGCAGCTGCACCCGGTTGCAGCAGCTGGAGACTGAGCAGCCGAGATGCTTAGCGGATGAGGATGAGCATGAGAAGGAAGAGGAGAAGAAGGAGGAGGATAGAAAAGAAGGATGGGAAGAAGGTGAAGGAGAAGGAGCTGGAGAAGGAGGAGGAGGGGGAGGTGAAAAAAGTGAACGAGAAGAAGGCGAATGAGGAGGAAGAGTGGGAGAAGGAGAAGAAGGAGAAGAAGGAGAAGGAGGAGATCTTGGAGGAGAGGAAGACGGAGAAGCAGAAGTAGTATAAGGAGAAAGATGAGGTGAAAGATGAGGAGAAGGAGGAGAGCACGAAGAGGAGAGGATGGAGAAGAAGGAGTAAGGGAAAGAGAAGGAAGAGGAGGATGAGTAAGAGGAGGAGGAGAATGTGGAGGATGAGAAGATCAATCGATGGCGCTCTATGTCTTCTTTGTATTCGTCGTCGCATTGAGTTGACACAGACCCCCTCTCCCCTATGCCCTCCCCTCTCCCCCATGCCCTCTACCGGTGATGCACCAAAGACTAGAAATGGACGAAGAAAAGCTGCTGCTTCCGATTGGATTCTCGTCCAAAGGTATTCGTCTTCCACGCCCTCCCTCCATCTCTCCCTCCCTTTCTCCCTTCCTTAGGTATTGGTCTTCCACGCCCTCCATCCCTCCCTCCCTTTCTCCCTTCCTTAGGTATTGGTCTTCCACGCCCTCCATCCCTCCCTTTCTTCCTTCCTTAGGTATTTGTCTTCCACGCCCTCCATCCCTCCCTTTCTCCCTTCCTTAGGTATTTGTCTTCCACGCCCCCTCTCCCTGTCTTCCCCTCTCTCTCTCTCTCTCTCTCTCTCTCTCTCTCTCTCTCTCTCTCTCTCTCTCTCTCTCCCTCTCTCCCTCTCTCCCTCCCTTTCTCCCTTCCTTAGGTATTTGTCTTCCACGCCCCCTCTCCCTATCTTCCCCTCTCTTTCTCTCTCTTCCAAAGGTATTGGTCTTCCACGCCTCTTTTCCTCCCTTTCTCTCTTCCTTAAGTGGCGCTTCGCCTTTTCAATCTTGCTTCTTTCTCCCGCCCTTAATCCTCTCCCAGTTCCACATCTCCGTTCATACCAGTTTCATCCAATCTTTGTATATTCTTCACATTCTCTCATTCTCTATTCATTCAACGCATCCACTCGTCCCCTCCAGCCTTTCTGTATTCTCCTCTCCTCCATTCTCCTCTCCTACATTCTCCTCTCCTCCATTCTCCTGTCCTATTTTTCCTCTCCTCCATTATCCTCTCCCTCCTTCTCTTCTCTCTCATTCTCCTCTCCTCCATTCTTTTCTCCTCCATTCTCCTCTCCTCCATTCTCATCTTCTCCATTCTCATCTCCTCCGTCCCTCCACCCCCATTCTCCTCTACTCTTCTCTTGCTATTCATAGCCTGGCTAACGGACAAATGGCGTGTCAACAAACGCATTACTTACTAACTTACTCTCCTCTTCTCTCTTCATTCTCACCCTTCCTTCCTTCCTTCCTCACTTTCTTCCATCCTTTGGGTCTTCGTGATCATCACCAATACTTCGCTGCCTGGCAGTGTTTACGTCGCCTCACACTGGTTCCCTCATAATATACAGTCTCTCACATCGTCCAATGCAACTCTTAAATCTGTCGAAGATGCCATTAGCAAAATTACGAAAAATGCCGCCACACGGGGGCTTGTGCATGCGCGGTGGGAGAATCAGCGGTTGGGTAGCTAGACGTATGCACGAGGAAAAAGAGTTAGACACGGAGAAGGAGAAGAAGAAGAAGAAGAAGAAGAGGAGGAGGAGGAGGAGGAGGAAAAGGAGGAGGAGGAGGAGGAATGAGAGAATTAAATCTTCCGTCATCATAGACATCCGAGTCTATATATTATAGTCTGCCGTGATTTCCATTTTGCCGTTGCTGCTCTGTGGCTTTTGTGTGCATATGTATTATATCAATATATCTATATATATATATATGTAAGTGTATAACTGTATATATATATATATATGATCTTATATAATGTATATCTCTGTGTATTTCTCTTAGACGGTCGCCGCATAAATTATTCACGTCATAAAAACTGTGTGCTGCGCATGCGCATACGGACGGATGGATTTCGTGCATCAACAGATGAACGCAGTCTTCAAGGCATGCAATAGGATGAGCTCAAAGTGCAACGGTATAAACCGCATCTGATCCCGACATGCAAAATTGGTGAAAGCATAGTGAATGTATGTATGTATGACTGTATGTACGTATGTAATGTACATTATCGTCTGTGTTCCTATATAATTATGTCGGAGATTCTTGAGATGAATGGCAGCAATTATGTGAAATCCTCTTGAAGACAAGAAGACAGCACAACTGAGCACATGTATGATGTCTCTGATGATCATCAGTTGAGTCGAAAGCAGTCAGTGGTACCCGTTGAACAGAAAACCAGCGCAAACGCAAAATCCAAAGCATGTTTACCGAAGCGGTATTTATCTTTAGCTGCAAAATCACAGCAGCAGACGACGTGAGTAGACGAACAGAAAGCTTTAAAGTCTGGAAGAAATCTTGTGAAGTTTTTTACCTATGGTCTCCCCCGGTTTGTTGAGGTGCATTTCCTTCCATACATTGTATACATACATATATATATATACATCTACAATACATACAGTATATATGTATACATATATATACACCATTGAATCGTTAACTCGTTCTGTAAGACAACCTGGCTCGCATACCACATGATTTGCCGAAGAAGATTCAGATGCTAACCATACATGCCACGCACGTCCAATGGATGGATGCCATGAACCTCGTAATGTTTGCATCAGTTAACTAAATAACCGACGAGTCATAAACGCCGGAAGGAAAGCATTGCAAGCGAAAGGTTGAAGAGAAAGATGAAAGAAGGAAGGCGTGAAGCGGTAATTGCCGCAAATTAGACAAATTAGACAAATTAGACAAATTATACAGCCAGGTTGAAGCCATTGCCAGGTAGCAGATGAGATTTTGGTTTAAAAAACAAGATGATTATTATAAGGTGTTAGGCTTATACTGTCTATATACTTATTATACTCGTAGGAATAGTATTGCAGTCTTTGCAGATACGGACTATTTTGTAAATAGTTAACGAATTTACGTGTCTCACGCGCAATAAAGTCAGTACACAGATTGCGACTTCTTAATAATTGAATCTATGCTCAACATAATAATAAGTAAAATGGATTTTCACCTGAATTTCAGTCAAAGTCTCAACTAAAAACTTCGATAACTCGTGTGAGTATATTATTATTATATTCAGCAGATTTCCAATCCTAATGGATTTCTATCTCTAAGATTAGGCCTACTATTTCTTTTGCTAATGTGCTTGTGACAGACCCACCCGTCGCCACGTCGACCTCTGAGGCAGGCTGTACATACATGTACATGGGGTTACAGGTGCAGAATAGGCATTTATATGGATGATCGGTCATCATAGCGTTCTCAGATGCACGTGGGTGAAAGTGGGGTCGATGCAGTGCAACGCAGGTGATGAGGAGGAGGGGATAAGAGGGAGAAGGAGGAGGGAGAAAAAGGAAGAGGAAGATGAGGAGGAGAGAGAAGAGGAGGAAGAGGAAGATGATGAGGAGGAGATGGACGAGGCACTCTCTTGAACCAAGACAACGCATCTTTGCGCTCTTTATCTACCGAAATTCTTCTTAATTAGCATGAGATCTGCCTTGCACTGTAATCACCACCACCATCATCATCATCACCACCACCACCACCACCACCACCATCACCACCACAAATAGCAACAACAACAAAAACACCACCACAACAAAAACACCTAAACCACCGACACCAACACCATCACCACCACCACAACCACCCCTCCTCCTCCACCGCGACCACAAACAGCAACAACAACACCAACAGAATACCGATGTTGAGAAGCGACCTCATCGTGTCTTCATGAGATCGGTGGCACTTCTATAGCGCCATCATCATAATGATATTATAAGAGATGTGAGGTGCGCTATGTCCTCAGCTGCAGAATCCTTCTTCTCTTTTCCTATTGTCTCGTCGATCGCTTTATCTCAACATGCATGTGCGTCACATTCATCCCACACCAATCTTCTTCTATGTCCTGCAACCATTCTCTGCACGGTCTTCCCCTTGTTCCCCCGATCCCTCCATGATTCCCGTCACTATAATACTCTTTATCTTTCTATCGTCGCTCATTCTTTGGATATGTCCGAATAGTTTCAGCTTCCGAATTTCCATTATGGTTTCTACCATATTATCTGATTTACTGTCCAAAAAGGAGTAGGCCCAATTATAACTATGGACTTATTGGTCAAGTTGACAAATATTTTGACTTACACATTTAGTGGAACTTTTACAAAACGGACCATGCAATATAGACGATAATAATTATATCTACAAGTCGCGGTTTTCACTAGATCATTTGGAAGAAATGTTCAGCAGAGGGCGTTATAGATAGTGAGTGAATGATTGGGTTCAATCGATTGTGACCTTCAACGCTGACCTCGATAGACCGATGCAGCGTTGTATATCTTAATTGTCTCGTTGTCGTCTCAGGTCAAACAACGCTACGTATAATATCATAATTATTATACACTAGCTGTACCCGGCCACGCGTTGCTGTGGCAGGAAAGACCGTCACCCCACTCCCCCTCCACTCCTCCTCCCCTTCTTCCCTCCTCCCCCTTTCGAGAACACTCATAACAAACTATTGGAAAGTTTCATTTTTATTTATATAAATTTTGTGCGTGTGTGTGTATGGGTGTATTGTGTGTGTGTGTGTGTGTGTGTGTGTGTGTGTGTGTGTGTGTGTGTGTGTGTGTGTGTGTGTGTGTGTGTGTATGTGTGTGTGTGTATGTGCGTGTGTGCGTGTTTTTTCTCCAAAGGTCGCTTGATGATACAGACCATGCACTTCAGTTTACGCTTATACTGCTGCGGAAATTCGCAATTATGTCTTACTTACTTGCTTGCTTATCTTCATTCTCGTCAATAATTGATTTTCTTTTACAGTTTCACTTAAGACCGTTCTGCTCTATAATAGTCTTCCGTTTTCTCTGGTTACTATGATAATATAACAAACACAAAAATAATAATATTGTAAGTCCATTCCAAGAACCCTATAATAGAGTGGATATAGAATTATAATCGTCCCACATCGTTGTATTCATCTCGAGAGAGAACTGCGATGTCCTCTGTGCAGACTGCATGCAGCCTCTGACCTGCGACTGTCTTACCCACCCAACCTACCACCCTTAGAACCCACTGGCACCCTGCAGCAACCCCTCTGCCTCCCTCCGTCCCTCCCTCCCCATGCAATGCCTGGACATGTCTGTGCTTCGTCTGATCACATTTCATTTCAACTCCCGTCGGATTCACCGAACATTCGAGAACAGAAGCAGACGACCGAAAGTTACATCTGGAAAGAAAAGGCGCCATATATACAAATATATATAATTTTATATATGTATGTATATATATGTATGCATATACAATGTGTATGTGTATGCATATATAGATTATGTATGTTTATAATGTGTATGTATCATATTCATGTTTATATTTATACAAAATATTACATATGCGTAATTGCATATAATGTAAATATGTATGCATATTTGCCCATGTATATTTACATACATCATATAGATATACTGGAACGAATAGCCTACGTGACATCAAGTTTTTTCGTCTGAGCATGGCAGGCTCACATGCCTACAGCTCATATTACACAAACATGTACGTATCGTTTAGTCCACATGTAGTCATAGATACATCTAAACATCTAGGCTATACGTAGGCTCTATATCTATCAGTAAACGAGATGTAAACAAAGGTCGAATGATGCTACATATATAATATTATATAAGATATTGAGTATTATGCATATAATATGTTTATAAATATAAACTATAGAGTATGCCTATATGTAAATATTTGATATCTACGAATTTGATGTGACGTATTCCAGAGGAATAGAAAGACGCCGACTAATGCTTTTGGAATGACACAGAGACATCGGCAGCAGCAGCAGCAGCAGCAGCAGCAGCAGTAGTAGCAGCAGCAGCAGCAGCAGTAGCAGCAGCAGCAGCAGTAGTAGCAGCAGCAGCAGCAGCAGCAGCGGCAGTAGCAGCCGTAGCAGCAGTAGCATCTCAGTGGAAGCAAAATAACAGGAACTGGAATTAATGTGTCATTCTATCTGCAGCACGCGTATACGAATAGACGACGCAGATATAAGCTATTTGAAACTGCAAAACATGCACTGCCCACTCACTCTCACGCACACACAAACACACACACACACACACACACACACACACACGACAGCACTCTCACACACAAGCACACGGTTATATTATATGCCCCGGCACCGATTTAACTATACATAATCGGCATGTGTAATGTGCATGAACTGTGTGCTGCTTTACTGCATTGCATGCTATTTACTTTTGCAATTACGTATAACATACAGCATTGTAAAAAGACTTTAAGATGCGAAAGCAAGGACATGTCATTCGGTGGTCGGTCGATATAATGATGTCTGGAGGAGGAGGAGGAGGAGAAGGAGGAGGAGGACATTGCGGGGGTCATCGGTGCTGCTCCTGCGTAGAAAACAAATCCAGAGGGGGATGAAATGCAATCGACCGCTTAATTGGACAAGGAAGAGGAAGATAATGGAAGGAGTCTGGAACAACGCAAAAGAAAGTAGATAAAGGTAGAGAGAGGAGCAGGCGACAGAGAGCTAGGAGGACGACCAGGGATGATGATGAGACTGAAGGACAATAGAGTGGAGAGACAATGGCTGCACCGCTGCAGGGAGAGAGGAAGGGAGGAATGGAAAGAGGGAAGGAGGGAGTGGATTCAGCGCCTGTTGCACGAGCTGTGGGATTGCCGGTGCTGGGAAATGGACGAAACAAACAAGAATGAAGATGGTCATGATGCTGGGTGGAAAAGAACAATGAGGAGGAGGAGGAGGAGGAAGAGGAGGAGGAGGAAGAGGAGGAGGATGAAGAGGAGGAGGAGGGTAAAGAAGATCACGTGACTGAGCACTGCGTCAGTTTAACAAAAGAAAAGCCAGAAATGTTAACGAATCGTCTTGAAATGGCGTTGTAACAAAGCCCTGTCTCTCTCTAAATATTTAACTTTGCCGGTCGACGTTAGTGTCAGAGAAAAGTACGACTTTCCAAGAAAAAGATTTTACTGTAAAGGAAGTAGAGCTCTATTATATAGCGCTGTTTATGAACCTCTTAAATGAACATAAATGAATAGTATACTGTGGCCATTATATATAGGAAGACGATATATATATATATATATACATATATATATATGTTTAAAAACTCATATATAATATTATATATATAATTATATATATATATATATATAGGTCTATAGGCAGGCACAAAAGCGAAGTCAAAGAGTCGGTGCTGCAGATAATATAATCCTAGCATAGGCCTACACTCTCCACCGACCAAATGTCTGTCTTATCGTGTGTCTGTGTGTCTGTTTATCCGTCTGTATGTATGTATGTCTGTCTGTCTGTCTGTCTGATTGCGCGTCCTGGGGTTTATTACTAAAGGATGGACCTTCAGGATGCGTCGTCGTCGTCATCGTCGTCGTCGTCGTCGTCGTCTGTCTTTCGACGGGGCGTGTGCATGCAGACCGCGAAACGAAGAAGGCGCCTCACTTCCGGTCTCAGTGTCACTCCCAGCTGACTCCTCAGCGCCAGCAGCGTTCAACCCGTCGCTCTCATTCCATATCCGGTCAACTGCATATATATTATATATAAATATATATATATATATATATACATATAATATATATACATATATAAATATATATATATATATTATATAATATTCGGGGAATTGGCCAAAACCTCTCTCTCTACTCCGACATCGATTTTATTGCGTGACGTTGTGCGTGTCTTGACCGACGATATTACGTAATATACGGAAGAGAAGCCACCGCCCACGCTGAACCGGTGCACTATTATATAGACACCGGATATGCAATGGGCATACTGCACCGGGTGATTGAAGACAGCGGCAAAACGCCTTTGTACTATAATGTGATCTGTTATGTGATAATGTTGCAACGTAGTGTAGCAGCAAAAGTCTTGCAATGGTCTTGAACTAGTGTTCCAATGTAGGCTCAGGTTTAGATTAAAAATACAATAGAGTCACATGCATGCATGCGTATATTCATTCGCATACATGTATGCAAACATGGGCCAGGGGCCTACATACTTAGGCCTAAATACTGAAGTCTACATACATGTATAGACATATATGTATAAATATTAAATGCATACAAATATTCGACAATGCTGTAGGGCTGAGTGTAGGCCTACTGAGTATACTCTATCAAGGACTCCTTCAAGGAGACTGTTTTCCCCTCGATAAACTCGATAAACTTTGAATAGTGAGACACCGTTCAGTCATCGCCATATATATATATATATATATATATACGTATAATGTATATAATTATATATATATTACAGCCGTTGTGGCGTTGTGTATATAAAAATATATTATATAGAAAGAGAGAGGGGGGGGTCAAACCGTAATTATCGTTCCTCATCCACGGTTTCACGCTCCCATCTATAATCTGTCAACTCTGGGCTGTGGCTGCATGGGATGGCGAACGGTTCTCTTACTGACCATGCACACATGGGCGCCCGCAGCATAGGTCAAGGGGGGTCGCGTGACCCCCCCTGGAAAGCATGACAAAATATTAGCAATAGCACTTTCTGGGCAAATGTTAGTGGTTAAACGGGACAGCTTGCCCAACAGTCATTGTGTTCTTTACTTCACCAACTTTTGGACTATATCTTGTGGTTATCTCTACATATTGGGTGCTACTTTAACCCGTTACTAAGTCATAGTTATGTATATTATTGTATAATAGCCTAGGCCTGCATAGAGTCAGGCGTCAGAGGAACGGTCTTTCAACCACTCGGGTCATCAGGGTAGGGTAATCGGATATGCCGAGTTGCCGACCATGGGCGCCCGCACATAGGGGCAAGGGGGGGCACTTGCCCCCCCCTGGAAAATGGAAATTTATTTTTTAAACTACCACTTTTGGGTTTTTAACAAATTTCTTCGCATTAAAGCACTAATGATACGAATGATACACACAGTGAAAGCCAAAAACCTATGTTTAGAAATCTCTGGAGATATAAACATATTAAACATGCTCTTAATTTTCTGCCTTGCATAATCAACATCTTGTTAAAAGCTGGAACAGTGACCATTGGCTGTTAACCCTTCGGCAGGCGCCCTTGCAAATAGTATTTTTCTATCGATTATGGCCTACTTGATTGGAATCTCGCTGTCATGCAACCTTTCACAACTGCACAAAATTAAGTAGGCTATCAATAGAAGTAGCTAGAGGAACACTTGCACCTTGAAAACTTACACCAATTTTTTGTTCACATATTCATTCATTCAATGGTCTTATAAAATTACAGTGCCGCTTCAGGAACCCACATTTTAACATCTACTTTTTAATTTTTTTTCTTCGCACTAAAGAAATTATTCATATTAAAGCTGATACACAAAATGAAACTGAAAAATATTTGCATTAGGAACCTCATTAAAAATACTCGTACTCTTAATTTCCAGCTTTGCATTTTTCAAGCTCTTGTTACTAAAACATTTACGGTAACTGACCATCGAAAAATTTTTGCCCCCCCCCTGAAAAAATTTCTGCGGGCGCCCATGTTGCCGACTATAATGGCTAGCCGTAGACTCGTAGAGGTTGCCGTCAAACCCCACTTGTAAGATTGATGGCACCCTAATATTATTGTCTTCCTGTGATGCAGGTCAATGGTCAATCTGCCAGTTTAATGCAGCCTGTCATCTTGTACCAATATGCTCTCCTTTCTAAGAATGCACAAGGAAGATGACATTGTCTTTCATCAAACTGCCCTCCCACACACATTCTCATAGGACACAAGAGTTTACAGTATATCAAATTTCAGCTGTGGACATGTGGTAGGCTATGCATTTACAGGGCTGTCCACTGGTGTCCAGCCTCTTTTGAATAATTATTGGTGATTCGGCTTGTGGATAAAGCTGTCACGACATTATACCGGTAGCCTATTATGTAGGCCTATAGTGTTGATGTTATTATCAAAAATACAGTGACCCTAAGCTTGTGGAGGTAATCTCATTCACGGTTCATAAATCTTGCTCTACTGCAGTCAAAGTTTTAGTTTTTTTATACTTTATTTACCTGGTAAAACTCTGGCTGAAAGGTTTGATTTCTTCTGGAAATGTCTAAGCACGCCTGCAGGTGATTTGGCAGGAAAAGCTTTAGCTTTGTCAAATCAATATTGAGCAGACCTTAATGGTCAGGATCTCATAACAGAAATGGAAGATTTTCCCTCTGTACATAAAGTAAATTATGGATGTGCCCGTTGAATCTGTATAACTTTTTAACACAGTAAAAATTAAAAATCCGAGTAATTTATAAATGTTTGCCAGCTTACAATAGGCCAACTGTAGACAATTCAATCAGAAGTAACCTCTGCAATAAGATTATTTAGCAAGCTGAAGAGCCTGACTTATGCCTGAAGATGACAGAATTAATTTTTAAAGGCATATAATGTCTCATTACAACTTTACAAGATCTTCTAGATCTGGTCAGGTTGAGCTCTGAGACTATAGTCTTAGTTTTAAAACTGCCATCAGAAATTTTGCAGAAAAATTACAAGGAATGCTCTTTTGTTAGGCCTACAGTCATTCTATTGTGCTATAAATGCAAGTACAAAATACTTTGCTAGTATTTAAAATTGTATCTCAAATACTATAGCATTTAAAATAATTACCATAGCCTAAATGAATCAAAAATATGGTAAGAAATATATAAGAACAAGAAGAAAACATAATATTTGATCAATCAACTACAGGTTCTTGCTCATGTAGACTAAATACAAAATAATAAGCTGACGAAGTTTTGCCCCTGAAATTTTCTGCACCCTGAAAATAAAGAAATGACGTCCCTGCATGGTATATTATAGTTAGTACATGCAGTTAGCTAGTGTTATTGATTTTTTTCTATGAATAGGCCCAATTACATAGCGGCAGCCTATATCAAAGTCGAAAACTGTTTAAAGAGTTTTTCCTTTTGTTATAAAAAGCGCATAAATATTATATTACGTTACATTGAGATAATGTATAGGCTAGTTGTGTGAGTTGCTTAATTGGTTTTAATGGCATTATACCTATCTTAACTACGACCAAGCCACGACCGAGTCGACTGACCCCCCCTGCAAAAAATCCTGCGGGCGCCCATGCATGCACACATACATACAGCCTCATGTCACACCAACTGTCTACTTACGTACTTACTACGTGCATACAAGCATGTATATAGTTGTATACATACACATTACATGCATATAGGACTTCAGACATGCATGTATAAAACATTGTATATTTGTATACGGGTTGTTGTTGTTGTTGTTGTTGTTGTTGTTGTGTCCTGTTGTAAGTGAGCCTTCCAATCTAAATGCAATCTATTGCTCCATGCACAAGATGACATACGTTGAGGCTGAGATAAGCTGCTCATCCCCCTCGTATTATACAGCATCTACATTCTACAACCAAAACATTTTGCCATTTGATGCAGCGACGACACCAGAAAACAACCAACCAGCAACAGCAGCAGCCAGACATCCACCATCAGCATCCTTATAATTATCCCCATCAGAATCCCCATCAGCATCCACCATCAGCATTCACCATCAGCACCTCCATCAGCATCCCCAACAGCAGCAACTGCATCAACCTCAGCAGCATTCACCATCAGCATCCCCATCAGCATCCCCATGCATCAGAATCCCCATCAGCAATAGCATCATCAACCTCAGCATTCACCATCCTATGATCCCCTCACCCTGCATGCAGTCGAGCACAAATAGCTGTGAGGATCTGAGGATCGATGTCGATGTCGATGTTGATGCGTGCGATTAAGGATGTGGATTGGATTGGATTGGATTGGATGATGATGATGATGATGATGATGATGATGATGATGAGCGAATTCGATGATGAAGAGGATGATGACAACGACGACGATCAGTTGTTGTCGTTGTTGTTCGGTACAACAACGACCAACCCGAGTCTATTTAGGAGAAGAAGAGGGAGAATGCACCGGAAAGTATATATATTATATATTATATTATATATATATTATAAATATATACTATGCAGTATGCATGTGTCACCCACTCCTTATATCCGAGCGTTGACCTCACCAGTCTCTTCGGTAGCTTCTATATTTCCTCAGTGGCCTAAACCTACCCCTACTGATTTAACTGATTCGAATCTACTGTCTAGGTAAAGTTCTACAGTAATTCCTTATTCTACTTCAACGACAACGATGATAGGTTTTCCAAAGTATATTATCATCAACTTCAACATAAAACTTAACAGCAGCAAACAACACGATAATGTCTATCCTTGCATTATCATAGCAACAACGACTCTTCTCTACTACAACTAAACAGCAACTACTATAGTTATCACAGCCTAAACTCGTGACTCATTCCTCAGACGCTCATTCCTTCTCTCAATCCGCCGTCTTCCAGACAGTGGTTCAGACACTCGGCCATACAGTCGTCTGAAAACCCGCGCCTAAACGCACCTGTGCACTTTGGCCCGTTTCGTCGCTGGCGTACACGCGACCGACCGGCCGCTGTACTAGGCCTACATAAAATACGCTTACATTACCTCTTTCCTTTCTTTTAAAGAGAGCTAATTATCTTTAAAAATTAGCGAACGTCCATTAATTATACAATACCAACAATTCTTACACTAAATGCATCATAAAATATCTTACACTACAATCTAGATAAACAGTCAGCTACTACATTCAGCTTTCCTTTCTTATAGTTCAACAGAATGTCAAAATTTTGTAATGATAAAGACCATCTGACTAACTTAGCAGATTTCGACATTGATTCAGTCAAATAAACTAAAGGATTGTGATCTGTAAACACATTAATCTTAGAAATTATTATTGGTTCTTTCAATTTGTTTAAAGCCCATATGATTGCATAGGCTTCCTTCTCAATCGTCGCCCATCTCCTCTGTATATCTGTCAGTTTCTGACTGATAAATGAAACGGAACGTTCTGTCCCTTCATTGCAGTCCACCTGTGACAATACAGCTCCCATAGCAAAATCGCTGCTATCACAATACAAATTAAATGGTTTACCAACCTCAAACATATATAAAATCACATTATGCAATTAGATCTGTTTCAGAAACAATTCTAAATGTCTTAAAAGAATGTTCATTCAAATGATTAGGACAATTATCAAAATGTACTTCAATATCCTTTCATACGGTTAATTGCATACAGTATTTGATTAGACATTTTGATCGCTAAAGCGCTCATTGGTTTATCATCCACTTGAAGTGATTTCTGTTTCTTCTCTGAATAATCGTCTTTCAGCGGTATTTCTACATCTGATCCGAATTCGTCGTCCTCTTCCTCGATAAGACCACACGATAATGTTTTTGTGATGAACTTTCTCATTCGGTTGGCATGAACGATTCGTCGACCATGTTCCTCCATGTCCACGAGATAGGAATATTTGGATCTTCTTTGTAAAACAGTATATGGACCATGCCATCGTGAGATCAATCTGTTGGTTAACGTTGGATGTAGTACGTCAACGCTTTCTCCATGTTCGAATTCTTTATATTTTGCTTTCTTGTTGTATTGGCTGGCACATTGTTCTTGTTTCTCCAATTTCTTTGCATCCTCCAACTGTCTTTCATCATTCGTATCCTCCATAAACAATTCTCGCATGTTCTCACCAATTTCCATATCGCTCTCCGAATCTTCACTATCATTTCGTTCACATGCAGCCATCTCTTCTTCATTTTCATTGTTCTCGGATGTTGTTCCTTCTTTTTCTTTTTCATCTTCGCTTTCAGTGTCTTCGTCTAGCAAACTTTCATTTAGCTGTTCCTCTGCTTCGTCTTCGACTTCTGCTCTCCGACTCCTTGCTCTTGTAGTCACATGCGCTTGTAGTTCTCCTTGCAATATACTGACTGGTGGACTCTCTTTCAGTTCTGCAATTATCTCCGGATGTAGCAGGAACCTTTCCTTGTTTTCTCTACACAGTTCTGCAGGAATGCTGGCACACACTAACGTTGTATATGGCGCAATGCTTATTCTCCTGTACTTCAGATCTTCTCCTACCATCGGACAACTCATTCTCACATCGATCTTCACTAACTTAGCTGGAATAGGCTCTCCAACCACACATTGCAAATGTACTCTGCCAATCTCTTCTACTATCGCTCCTTTCAGTAGTTCCTCGTTGATTACTGGTATCTCTGTCCCAGTGTCAATCAACGCGTTGACTTGTACAGGATGTCCACTGTTATTGTTTCCACGTATTTCCACCGTCACATGCTGCAATGCAATCTTCTTTATAAGAGAAAAATCATCTTTACTTTGTATTATAAACCGTGGCGTACATTTCATCACCGACTTCACTTCTGTTTCTCGGTTGTCTCGTTCTTCCCAACCAGGAGGTGCATTTATAACTTGTATCTGGTTTACTCTCAAATTTTCTGCACTCCTACTAAAGTTGTTTCTCAGCTTTGTCGCTCCTGGTGCTTGGCAGTGTTTTATCAGATGCTGATCTGACTGACAGTTGTGGCAACGTTTCTTTACAAAACCTCTTTGCTCATTGTTCTCCCACTTGTTGTACGGATTGTATGCTGTATTGCCTTCCGTTGGGCGTCCCATCGGTGGAGTTCGATTGTAGGGTTGTCTGTCCCACGTTGACTGTTTTTTTATCTTGCCACCACTGCTTTCCAGAGAATATATCCTTCTTGACATCATTACTTTTGGCTTGGCTTCCAGTTTCTTTGTCATTGCAGTTCCACTTGGTTTGCTTTGGACCACTGCCCCATGTTTCATATTTCGGCTTTTCTTGAAACATTACACCAATTCGATTGTTTACATGTATGTCTGCGAGGTCTGCAACGTTACTGGCCTCTAAACATTCTGTACTCTCTTTCGCTAAGACAAACTGTAGTGGACCTGGTGGTAAACATTCTTTCAGCTTATCCGCCACTAGCAAATCAAACAGCTTCTCGTAGTCTTTGCCCACTCGTCTACTTCTGACATAATAATTCAACAGATTCTTCAACCTTGCCGTGAACATCGTATATGTTTCTTCGACTGTCTTTTTGGCCTCTGCAAATCTGGATCTGTACTCTCGAGCAGTTAGCTTGAATTCTTTCAATAAATGCTCTTTCACCACATCCTACTTGTCTATATCATCCAAAGCTACACGGTTCAATACAGTACGCGCTCTCGGTGTCATAAGTGGCAATAACAATTTCACCCAATATTGTTGTTCCACAGCAAAACTATTGAATGCATTTTCCACTGTTTCAAAATATAATGGCACCTCCATCATATCATACGGCATCTTCGGTAACACGTGCTTCATTGCGTCACCTATCTTCTTAATCTTGGACACCATTGTCTCACTTTCTCTGAGCCTATTTTGTTCTGATTCTTCACGACGTCTTCTATCGTCTTCGTCTCTCTTCTTCAGTCGATCCTGATCTTCTATCCTACGCAGTTCTTCTTGTTCTATTTTCTGCTGCAACAATTCTAACTGCTTTCTGCGTTCCTCCTTTTCAATAGCCATTTCTTGGAGTTGAGCCTCCTTGATAGCAAGTTTCTTTTGTTCTAACTGCATCTGCTCTTCTCTTTCTCTTTCTGCTTTTTCCAAATTGTCTTTTTCGGCTTGAAATTCTTCCTGACGAATTTCTTCTGCTCTCTCCAGTTCTTGTAAACGCATCTTTTCTTTTTCTTCCTCGCGAGCCTTTTTGTCCTCAATCTGCTGCTTTCGTATTTCTTCATCGCTTTTTCTTGCTTTTTCGTACTCTATCATTAACTCCGTCCGTCTCCGTTCTGATTCATCACGATCGAGTCTCATTTGTTCTAGTTGTATCTGGAACTGCTGCCTCTGCATGTCTATCTCTTGTTGTCGCAACTCTTTCTCTTCTTGCTTACGTTCTTTCTTTTCTTGTCTGCGCTGCTCTTCTTTCTCTTTCTCCTCTGTCCTGCGCTCTTTCTCTTCTTGTTTACGCTCTTTCTCTTCCTGTCTGCGTCGCTCTTCTTTTTCCTTGTCTTCTTGCCTACTCATCATCATGAATTGTAGCAACACCTCCATAGACATCGGTGCCTGTGGCTTCTCAATTGGCTTTCCTTCAGCTCCACCAACCGCACCTTCTTCTTTCGCGTCTTTCGCCCAAACCTCCGCCAAAGATCTCATCAAATGTTCCCTCGACATCTGTCCGACTTCTTCTGCGTCAAGGCCTGCTTCAATTAATTATTTCACTATTCTCTCCGATGCCATCTTTTTAATAGCTGCTTGCTTTTGCTCTGTAAGTTTCTCCATTTTACTTCTTTACTTGTTGTTGCTATTGCTTCTTTTATAGACAAGCAAGTTTTTCCTACCTTTCAGTCGTTGAGTTGTCGTTTCTCACCGTCGCATATATGATCGATGAACCGTTGAATCGACGTCGAATAATTTCACAGCTGAGATAAGATATTTCCGTTCCGTGAAAATTAAAATCAACATCCGTAGTTTCCGTGAAATATCAAACATCCGCAGATAAGTATCAATCAGTATGGATCAGTATCCGTAGCATCGATAAAAACCCAGATATCGTTCCTTCCGTATTCTCAGGTGAGAATACCAGCGTGTGAAGATAAGCAAAACACAGCGTCAGAAGATCAAAAAATCAATATTCCGAATCCACGTATAAATGTAGATCGTCAAACAACGTTTGTAAATTCGTGTCCAAACTTTCGCAAATTCGTATCCCACCGCTGCCACCAAATGTCACCCACTCCTTATATCCGAGCGTTGACCTCACCAGTCTCTTCGGTAGCTTCTATATTTCCTCAGTGGCCTAAACCTACCCCTACTGATTTAACTGATTCGAATCTACTGTCTAGGTAAAGTTCTACAGTAATTCCTTATTCTACTTCAACGACAACGATGATAGGTTTTCCAAAGTATATTATCATCAACTTCAACATAAAACTTAACAGCAGCAAACAACACGATAATGTCTATCCTTGCATTATCATAGCAACAACGACTCTTCTCTACTACAACTAAACAGCAACTACTATAGTTATCACAGCCTAAACTCGTGACTCATTCCTCAGACGCTCATTCCTTCTCTCAATCCGCCGTCTTCCAGACAGTGGTTCAGACACTCGGCCATACAGTCGTCTGAAAACCCGCGCCTAAACGCACCTGTGCACTTTGGCCCGTTTCGTCGCTGGCGTACACGCGACCGACCGGCCGCTGTACTAGGCCTACATAAAATACGCTTACAGCATGTATATATATTATATTATATATATAATACATATATATAATATATATACCACACAGCATGAAGAACATCTTCATCATATCCACCATGATGATCATGTGAATGACTTAGACTATTACCGCTGCCACCGATGCCACTATCACCATTACCACCACCGCTACTGCGTGGTCACTTTAACTATACCACATCCCCTATACTCACTACCACTGCCACCAGTGCTAACTATGCCACTACTATAGACTAATACACTATTACGATTCACTATTACTATACAACCAACGAGACGGTTGGGTGGTTCTTCGGTCGGCGGCGCATCTTGTTGGACGTATTTCTAGGCATACGACAACGTTGCTGAGTACATCCTTGTGCATCTGTGCATGCATAATGTTCTGCACTGGTTACCTCTTCCACAGCGATTTGTGTATACAGGGTTTTGGTACTGAAGGCGTGGCTTTGCCTCCTCCTCCTTGGTTTCGCTCCAACCTACCCTTAAATAAAAAATTTAAAAATAATACTGTTGCTAATGTTGCGGAGGACTAGGCCTGAACTTCTAGATATTGAACAACAACTCTATATTTGCATAATTTTTTTAAATCCTGAGGGATCTACATTAAGGTATACCTCGGGTAAAAAAATAATAATATATTTACTAGCCTACCAACATAGGCCTACAGAGATGCTTCCACACGATATACCAACGTGATAGGTTTATGCATATTATTTCTGCATGTAAAGACATAACTTATCTACGCCAACAGAATCTTTTATCGTTATTATTATGAACCGGCGTGTTATTGTAGTCAACACATGCCATCCTCTAATCTGTTCAACGCTTCTTCTGTTTCATCTGTCGCAATCTTACTAAATCAATCACGGCGTCTGCCTTTTCCAGCAGAAAGAGAGACAGACAGACAGACAGACAGAGAGACAGACAGACAGACAGACGGACAGAGGGACACACAGACACACATACGTACAGGTATAGACAAATAGACAGACAGACAGACAGACAGACACATGGACAGGCAAACGCAGACAGACGTAGATACAAAACACAGATACACAGAGAGTTACAGGCAGGCAGATAGACAGACAGACAGGCAGACATAGACAGACAATTCCAGGCAGATAGGAGGTATACCATGGAACATGTGAATGAACAGCCGACACTATTATTACAATGACTCAGCGATTGGTATTCAATAGAAATATGGACAGAAAACTGATAGAAAGCAGAAAGCCTAATAACTATTATATGAACACGTAGGTCTATGCGTGTTTATATTGATATAATATTATATAATTAATTATAAATATAGAATTTGAGGTCGAGTGTAGATGGTGAGAGCTTATTCGAAAGACAGGACCAATAATTGGAGCAAATGAATGTGGCCTATGCATGAGGCTACATCACATGATGTTGCCAATTGGCCTACCCTGTAGCGTATACACTATACAGCCTTCAGTTTTCTTTAATCTGAAGGAAGATCAAACTAACGCGAAAAAGGAGAATATAAGTCACTTGTCCTGGTGTATAAGGTACCGTAGCGTGCGAGTCGAACCGACAAATGGCCCAAAGAACAATTAATTAGCCTATTATACGCGTGCATATGGTTAGTTGTAGAGCCGCTATTTATAAAAGCGCCTTTGAAACAACCTCACAAGGGCACGCTAGCAGTAGCAGAACGGACTGCTAGTGAAAAACAGAAATCGAGACGAAAGGAAACAGACAGACACAAGCATATATAGACGGATATATAGAACACTAATCTTAGCCTTCAGTAGCCTATATCCTATCAGATGACCCGAGCACATCCTATATAGGGGTCAGGCTACTTTTTTTATTTAAAAAAGATCCCTCTGCCCCAATAGCCACACTGCACTGTCCTCTATCTTAAGTCTTGGAAAGCATGCAATGATCATCATTCTTTTCATCAATTCTTGGCGATACAGCGATCTCCAAGTGACCACGAAATAAGGTCTTATGTTAAATTATACAATGTTATGAAGTGTTCATGCTGTGTAAAGATATTAATGGTACTACAGACCATCGCTTAATTGGTTATTATAATTAATTGTTAATTAATTAAAGGTCAACTTCTTTCACCAACATCTTTAAGGATATTGCATATATTGATCAATGCTTTTTCGGAGTATTTCACGGTTCTGGGTTAAGTGCACTGGAGCAAGCGATGTAGCCTACATTGGACGAATCGAACCATAACCAAGTTCATTGAATGGAAACGTGTGTTCAAGGCGAGGCAGTTAATCAATGTGTGCAAAGCAGACTGCTGACGTGGCAGTGGATCACTGGACTTCATGGAGGAAGGACGGACGGACGGACCGACAACTCAATGCTCGAAATCGTTTCAAGTTTAATTGGGTTAAATTTAAGAACGATTGAGCTACATGTACATGCTGGAGGATCAGAGGGAATTATGTTGTCACAGTTCGTAGATGTTATGTAGGTTTGTCGTTCGTTAAGAGGTCATCGAAACTGAGACGCTTCCGGTAGATTGCATGCAGACCAGCCAGGGCCGGATCAAGAAATGTGGGGCCCTGTTCGGAAAATTTTGGGGATCTTCAGCTGACGACCTCTTTTTAGTCGTTTGGTCGAAATTTCGTCAAAATATAAACATTTCTTCAAATTGTTTCTCTTTCGTGTGTGGGGGCCCCCTAAAGTGTGTGGGGGCCCCTAAAGTGTGTGTGGGCCCCCTAAAGTGTGGGGACCCTGTTCGGCGTAAGGTATGTTCAACTGCTGTTGAACATGCCTTAATACGGCCCTAGGACCAGCTGCACCGGGGCTTCTAGAGGCCTTTAGGTGGCGCTGTAGAAATATTGAGTTTTCGATACTGATGTATGATTATAATTTAGATTAAACGAGTTCTGTAACGGCAAGGGACTGTTGAGAGACAACTCGAGTAAAAGCATCATCATCATCATCATCATCATCATCATCATCATCATCATCATCATCATCATCATCGCCGTCGTCGTCATCATAATCCTCCTCATCATCATCATCATAATCGTTGTTGTCGTCATTATCATCATCATCATCATCATCATCATCATCATCATCATCATCATCATCATCACTATCGTTATCATTTTTATTATCTTCATCATCATTACTACGGTATTTTAAACGGTTGTGACTTACGATCAGAGAGAAAGTCCCACTTTCGGATGGCTTTCAGCTTTCAAGCACTTCAGCTTCGAGTATGCCTAGTAAGTTACTTCATCACATCTTCTGCGTTGTTTACAAGAGAGTTGAAGAGACTGCGTGTGATATCGAATAGGATGCTGCAGTCGACGAAAGTAAACAGCAACTTCGAAAGATGGAGTGTAGCCTAAGGTAACTGATAAAGAGACTTCGGCGACTCGATCAGAGTGAGAATTAACAGTCCGAATCTACTAAGAAGATGAATCAAGTCGTGTGAAGTCCCAGAGTAGTTAAGGCGCAATGCATTTATACAGAGGATTCATGAGATGATACCTCCTTAAGTAAATCAGCTAATGACTGTATCCTAAATGCTACACTCTACAGTAGAACTATTACTAGATGCTTATTTTTTATTTTTTAGCATTTTAAAAATCGTTTACATGTATATTCAAACAAACTGGACTAATAGCTCAAGTGACCTAATAAGCATGGTCTATGATTGCATTTTCAAGAATGGTTTGGTATGCAAGTGACGGGGGGCAAGATCTTTTTGCCATCTCTTTGCATGAATGTCAGGCTGAAGCATCGACGCTGCGTAATTATTCAACATATTCAACTATTCTATGGCATAAATTTATGCACTTTCTACTCTTTTTATTCTTTATCTTTTATTTTTATCCTAATGCGCTGATAGGCTACGTTAAAACAAGTTACAACTATTATGACTAAGCTCCAAGGACCGTTGTTACAAATCCCAATTGGTCTTGACACGGAGACCACACTGCACGGAGGTCACGCATGGCGGACAAAACGCGGCTAAGATATTCTGGAGATCTTAATAGGCCTATAACAGGTGCAATTTAGTGGGCGTTGAAGACATAATATCTTGATATTTAGGCCTATCTGTCCATTTCCTTATCTTTCTATTTCCATACCTTTCTATTTCTTTATCTTTCTCTGGACATTTCTTGATCTCTATCCATTTCTTCAACTTTCTGTTTCTTGGTCTTTGTCCATTTTTTCATCTTTCTATTTCTTGATTCTTCTTTGTCTATTTTTTGATATTTCTATTTTTGTCTTTCTTTTCCATGTCTTTATTTTTCTACTTCTTGACTTTTCTATGTCTTCATCTTTCGCTGTTTATTCTTTCATTTTTTTTAAATTTTGTCTACTTCGTCATCTTTCTATCTTTTGATTTCTCTCTGTCCATTTTTATTTCTTGATCATGCTCTCTGCCCATCTTTCTATTTCTTGATCATTCTCTGCCCATTTCTTCATCTTTCTATTTCTTGATTATTCTCTGCCCATTTCTTCATCTTTCTATTTCTTAATCATTCTCTGTCCATTTCTTCGTCTTCCTATTTCTTTTTCTTGCTCTGCATCCCCACTTCCTCATCTTTGTATTTCCTGATCTTTGCTATCGCTTTTCAATCGGAAAACATCGTGTTCTGAATAGATCTCAGTGATAGATAACGTCACGAGATCTGCAGCGGAAAAGCCGGTGAAAAGAGCAGCGCACAGCAGTACATCCACATTCCACATGTCAAACACAAAGGTCACCAGGAACAAGACTATCAACTGATTTCACAATAATATAGTTCACAGCGAACATATAGAAACTGAATAATATAGACATGCAGCAGGCATGCAAGTATTGTAATATAATATACTAAATACATGGACCTTCTGCTAACGAAGCATACAAGTATAGCGAAAATTGCGAAATACCTTTTATGGGACTGTGTGATAAATTATTCAGCAAAATAGGCGAAAGCATAGGTCGCAACATCACTGGTGCACTCTGTCACAGCCATAGGCTAATGTCAGAAATATCAGTTGTCTATAATTATTATAAGCAAAAGACTTTTATTTGGCAGAAGCGAAAGGAAAAGATGGTTTGCCGGATGCGCAGACCTGCATCAGCAGCAGCAGCAGTAGCATTAACTGCACTCGAATCATCAGTCATTGGGTTTGAATCCGTGACTTTTAAATCCCACGGAATGCATGTGCACTGTATACCGATTGGACAATACACGGTGGAAAATCTCGGATGGAATAGTCTCACTGCGAGTTCTAAAGCATACACTGAACGTAAGAGGATCCGATATTCGCTAACGTTCATCTATGGTTTATAAAAATATACAGAAATGACTACAACCAGCAGGTGGCGCTTTTCGCGATCTGGCTGCGATCGAAGCAGTTTATCATTTCATCTTTTTTTTATCGAGATCGGAACAATAGAGATGCGCAAAAACAGAAGGCATAACTTTCTGAGTCATTCTTCTTTGGATGGAGGAGGACATTGAAGGTGCAGCAGCAAGAGATGGACGATGGACGATGGACGGACAACAAGGCGATGTCCGAAGTGATCCATTTGCCTGAGTGGACCAAGTTAATCAGTGCCCGATAAAACCGATTTGACTCGATTCAATTGACTCGATATTCAATTGACTCGATTCAATTGACTCGATTCAATTGACTCGATTCAATTGACTCGATTCAATTGACTCGATTCAACTGACTCGATTCAATTGACTCGATTCAATTGACTCACCGATTCATTTAAGTCGAGTTCCACTGAACGTATGGCTTCCTTTTAGAGCCTCACATAACAAGATGGTATCTGTATGTATGCGTGTATGTGTGACTGTATACAACTATACATGTATAATTGTATGTGTATGTGTGGCTGATGTGTATCTGTCCGTGTAGCAACTAGGAGTCCTAACCTCGTCCAGAATTACCAATTAACCTCACCGCTTCTAGGATTATGATGGACTGCATCCATCTAATGACTCGTTCCGTGCAATCAAAGCGTCGTCTGCACATCACTCGGTTTATATATACATATATACATTATATACATATAGATCTATACATATATATATACATATATACATATATATATATACACTGGAACGTCGCCTTCTGTTCTGTATAATCATGTGCTGCACGCATACATGATACAACTATAGTGTGGTCACTGGTCAGGACTTCCAAATACGCTAGTCGTACGAGCCACTAATGTGGTTGATAGATAGACACTGATGCTGACTTTGTGAAACTATATGGCCAGTGAAACATCTGCAGCATCGATAAATGTCAACTATACAGTGGGCGATTATCAGAAATCTCAGTCTTTGGCAATACGTGTGACCTCCTTCATCAAGTCCTTTTTATCTGACAATCGTCATTAAAAGTCAAATGGTTTTAAGTCTATGGCTTCTCAATCTTTGTGATTGATAAACATTTGAAAACGCCGAACGGAACTCCTTTGTCGTCTCTGGGATTTGCTCAAATATCTTTGGCTGTTTAACTCTGCTGATACGTCGTACATTGAAGTGTGAAATTTCCCATCACAATGCCACAATTGTTGTTGAAATGTCATTGCTTTAGAGTCGGTTGCTTTGCGTTGACGTTGGACGCCTCTGCGGCAATTAAGTTTTTCCATATACAACGCAGGAAATACAGTGTATGACATTGCCAACTGCATCCACGGAGGAAAAGGAAGAAGAGGAACAGGAAGAAGAGGAGGAGGAGGAAAAGGAGGACGCGGAGGAGGAAGTGGAGGATGCGAAGAAAGAAGAAGACGACGAAGAAGAAGAGGAGGAGGAGGGGAAGGAGGTGGTGGTGGTAGTGGTGGTTATTTTTCAATCTTAATCCTATATTTAGAGACGGATTGAGAGGGCATCGGATTAATAAGACAGCTGATCTGCCTGAATCCGCTTAGCAGTCGTTTCTATGGCAAGGAAGAACTATACATGTATTATATAATTATGTGGCTATATATATATTCATATATGCGCAGATTAATAGAATATTATTCTGGCAACAATCGATTCGTCTTTCGTTTGTCTCGTGTCGCCGTCGCCGTCGCTCGCAAGTGTCTGATGGTGGGACACAAAAGAAGATTCTTTTGTTCAGGGGATGCTGCTTTCTCGGCATCGTCCAGAATCCGGTTGCAGAGCGGAAACTTCTGTAGCAGGCTCCGATGTCTGCTTCAGCAGCAGCAGCAGCAGCAGCAGCTTCATCTTCCTCTTCCGTCTTCTCTGCCTTTACTCGGGTTTCCTCTCACCAACATCAAACCTATTGTCTGTCTCGACCGACGTCTGTAGCGCTAACCGACAAGACTTGATGAGAACTCTTCGTTCAAAGCAAATTAAAATATGCACCTCCGTTGTGTTATATTCACACGACAGAAAAATAATTTACTATATATCGATGTATGCATGTAAGGCTTTATTGTGAGCTGTATGTATGTATGCAATGCATCCATGTATGCATGTGTGCATTTATACATGTATGTGTGCATTTATACATGTATGTTTGTACGTCCACGTGTGCCCACTGTGTGTATGTAGGCCTAAGCATGTGTAATTGTGCGTGTGTCGTGCTAGAATCGCACGACTGCAAATCACGACACACCATACGAAAGAAATATGAAGCCTGGCCAATTGTAATAATGTAATATGACTCTATTTATTCCCATCTGCAATGTCGTATATAATTATATACATCGTGCTCCTGATGCCTACTTCTCAGATTTTTGCCAAAGATCCTATGACCTATACATGCAGGGTGGGCCAAAACATGTAATTCCAAACGGATTGTTGTAAAATATCTTAGCCAGAAGTATAAATCTGTAACTCGCTTTTACAGGCTTAAAGTTAATTCATATTTACATGTAGGTACAATAGCCAAATTTAATCAAAAAACATTTTTAAACTGAACAAATGCCATATCACTTTTAGTGAGTCCACCAACTGTTTTTTGACGATCCAAAAACTAACGCATCAAAAAGTTTTAAAATGTTTTTACGATGTCGGACCTCAAGTAATTGTTGTCAACTTGACTTGATATTGCTTCACAGCGTGTGTTCAGTGTGTCCATGTACCACCAGGGCTGAGGGCTCACACGTGTTCTCAGTCTCTCTGTAAAGTTCTTGATGACCCTCAGAGGCACTGTCGTTCTTCTTCTTTAGTTCTCTGCCGTCAGGCAGGTTCATAATGTCCAATGACGCCACGCATATCTGTTCTGTGCGTCCCTCTTTAGTCCTCTGTAACCATCCTTTGTCAGCATCCAGTCCAGTATATAGCATTGTTCTTGATCTTCCTCTTGTCTTCTTCCCCTCCATTCTTCCCTCGATGATGTCTCTTACTATGGTCACTAGAAGCGTTTCCGAAACGGGGACGGGGAGGAGAATGACTGCTAAGACGAAGCCGCCAGACACGAGGAAGGGGTTCCGACTACATGTACCGGTATAGAGAGGTGAACATAAACAAAGCTTCTAGACTGAGCAGTGACTATATATACGCCATGACGGAAGGGATAATGGGCGCGCGGACAACAGATATTTTTGCAGGAGGGTTACACAACGGTTATACCGATTAATTTTGTCTTAACAAAGGATTTAAAAATGCAAAACAGGAAATTAAAAACATCGTCTGCGTGCAGCACGCGTGTTTTTTTTAAAGACAACGTTTCAGTGCAGTGATCCGCAGAACGCTTTGATAACCCTGCAGCAGCCATTAGATGCAGTCCATCATAATGTTCATGCATAGAACTGACGATGAGGTTAACTGGTAAATTATTCTGGACGATGCATTGTCATTTTTATAGAGATCTATAAATACAAATTTATCAGTTTCACTTTGTTATCATTAGTAATAGTACCGTCGTTAGTGCTTTCAGTGCGAAGAGATTTGTTAAAAACTCAAAAATCATGCAGTTATACTATGTTTAGTTGAAAATGGAGGCCAATTTCCCTGCAGGGTAAACTGCATGCGCTATTTTTTCCCATATTTGTGCTGGCTCCCACGCGAACGACCCTGCATGGCAGTGAGCTGAGACTTGAGCGATTACAGAGTAAAGAAACCGAGGGATGCACCAAAGTTCCCGAAGTATGAAGGAGCTATACCACCACCACTTTCCCCAAGACAGTTGCACAGAAGCGCCAATATTTCGAAAGGGGTGCTCTGGGGCTCAGGAAGCCAGTGCAGGGTATCCCGAACGATGTCAATGACGTGCACGCTCAAACACTTCGGGAGACCAATGAGGTGGGCATCAGCGTTAAGTATTGATTGGAATTTCGAAAGGTTTAGTGAGGACATGCAGATTGCAGAGTATACATGTAGCGTATCTATAGACTGTGCTGCTAACGTCTCTGTTACATTATACGGATCGGTGCATGGACGAGAGTTTAGAGGCCACGTGAAGCGAAGGCAAGAGTGACGGATGAAGATGAGTTGACGTAATTTGTAAAGGCATATATTCACAGTATATACACTGTGTCCGGATGAAAAGTAGTACACAACTAAAAGTGTCATAACCCGGTCAAAACTTTTACGATTTGTCTGAAAATTTTAACACAGCAACAGTGATCATATTTACACGAGATCCTAAAGCCGATTAGAAATATTCGTGAGTTTGTCAAATTTATGAGCGTTTGCGTTGGAGCACCGAAAAATTGAACTTTCCAACATGGAAAACCTGAAAGGAGGTGAAATTCAGCTATAGGGCCTACTTGAAAATGTTCTCCTTGTTCACGAACATACTACCGTAGACGTAGTGGACTAATAGTTGTCCCTGGAGACACTCGGCTTCATATCCCGCAGCTGTGGTCGTTCAGCAGTCCAGACTTTGATCCGGAGTACATGTACTGAGGAGCGCGTTTTTCGTTTACGCGTATTCATGACATTGATAACCGTATAGGGCGAAGGGCGCGTCTGTTTGAAGATTGGCAGTTGTTTAACCAGGTGATCATCGACCGGGCCATCAAACAGTGGCGTCCACGTCTGCGGTCGTGTGTCCGTCAACGAGGAGGACATTTTGAACACCAGCTGTAGCCGAACTTCACTCTCTTATGCGAGGGCCCATGTTGGAAACTTTAATTTTTCAGTGCTCCATCGCAAACGCTCATAAATTTGGCAAACTCGTGAATATTTGCAAACGACTTTGGAATCTCGTGTACATATGGTCACTGTTGCTGTATTAAAAATTTCAGACAAATCCTAAATGTTTTGACCGGGTTATGACACTTTTAGTTGTGTACTACTTTTCATCCGGACACAGTGTATATATTATACAGTATATACTCGAGCGATACGGTTGACCTGATCTGCAGTGAGCGAGAGAACTGGATCCTATATAAGCAGTCAGATCGCGGACATGGAGAGGAAAAGTATATGACATAATATAGTGGATTTCGTGGAACAAATACATGTATATGGACAGATCAAGCTTGTGAGTGCCATGGAATGGCATGGACTCGACCACTGCGTGCAGGTCAGATGATTTGGTGCATGGAAGTAAATGCTTCACCTATCCTATATAATTGTGCATTCAGTAGAAATAGGACTAGACATGGAATATGATGGATTAAGGTGGCATACAACAGATGACGCGTTGTGTCTGGTATAGGCTATGCAAGGAGAACGATTTTGATCAGTCGTCTGAAGTATATACTCGTCATACAAAAGACACAAAGATTATTACAGGTTGAGCACCTTCAGGCACTTGCAAGAACCAATGATTCGACCGTACTATAGGTACAGGCCTACAGGCCTCAAACAGCAACAATAATTGCATTCATGCATTCATGAACATGAATATATATATATATATATATATATATATATATATTATAGCCTATACAACATTGTATGAATATGTATGTATATATATAATGTGTGTATGATATGTATGCATGTATGTATATATGTATGTATGTATGTATGTATGTATGTATGTATGTATGTATGTATATGTGTGTGTAATACTGTATGTATGTATGTGTGTATGTATGTATGTATGTGTCACAAGTCTTTTCCCTCTTCTTCTCTACGTGTGACCTTCAGTCTCTTCGGAAGCTTCTTCGTATAAGTTCGTGGTAGCGTAGGCCTATCCCTAGATAACTGTTTCATTAGCTAAATGGCTAGGTTAAAGAATCTACAGTCTTTCACTGTTTTGTTAACCAACAACGACGACGTGTTTAACTCTTCTTATTATACTCCAAAATCCGATATAAAGTAAAACGATCAGCAACAACACAACAATGACTACACTTGCGTTATCATAACAACTACACGACTACTATCTTCATCAGTCTACTCTATCGCAACTCAACAACAACTCTTACAGCCTATCTCAACGGCTCTCAACACGCAACTCTCCTTCTTCACTTCCACTCCCTTCTTGTACAATTAACGTACGCTCGTCTAGACGTCACGTGCTGTCCAGACAATCACCTGTGCAGACGCCGCGCGGCAATTTGCACCTGGCCTACTTACGTCGCTGTACGACAATCGGCGTGCACTGATTAAATTAGCTGACATTACCTCCTTCCTTTCTTTTGAAGAGAGCTAATTAATCTTAAAAATTAGCGAACGTATAATGCTTAAACTAAATACAAACAATTCTTATACTAAATGCAATCACAAAATACCTTATACTACAATCTCGATAAGCAGTCTGCTACTACATTCAACTTTCCTTTCTTATAGTTCAACAGAATGTCAAAATTTTGCAATGATAAAGACCATCTGACTAACTTAGCAGACTTCGACATTGACTCAGTCAAATAAACTAAAGGATTATGATCAGTGAACACATTAATCTTGGAACCAATAATGATTTCTTTCAATTTGTTTAAAGCCCATATGATTGCATAGGCTTCCTTCTCAATCGTCGCCCATCTCCTCTGGGTATCTGTCAGCTTCTGGCTGATAAATGAAACGGGACGTTCTATCCCCTCATCGTCCACTTGTGACAGCACAGCCCCCACAGCAAAATCACTGCTATCACAGTACAAATTAAATGGTTTGCCAACCTCGAACATGTACAGAATAACATTCGATAAAACAATTTCTTTAAGAGAATCAAAAGATTTCTGGTGGTCCTCAGTCCAAATAATGTTCTCAGGTGTCTGCTTGCTAGTTAAATCTGTCAATGGTTTAGCAATCTCAGCAAAATTACAAATAAATTGTCTGTAGAAACCAAAGAATATCAATCAATTAGTTAGCAAATGTTAGGATTCTTCGGGTTCAGCACCACTTCCTGTTCTACCAGTGTACATAATCCAGGTTTGTCCGAAACTCTGTCTGCATAACAGTTCAGTACATCCAGTAGCTGTTTCTGTTGCTCGCTCGTAAGATGTCCGATCTGTTCATAGTCCAATTGCAGCGATTTCTGTGTCGTCTCTGCATGGTCTTCTTTCAATGGTAGCTCTACCACTGATCCGAATTCGTCGTCCTCTTCCACGATGAGACCACACGATAATGTTCTTGCGATGAACTTCCTCATTTTGTTGGCATGGACGATTCGTCGGCCGTTTTCATTCATGTCCACCAGATACGAATACTTGGATCTTCTTTGTAGCACTGTACATGGACCATGCCATCGTGAGATCAATTTATTGGTTGACGTTGGATACAGGACGATGACGTTTTCTCCTGGTTCGAATTCTTTATCCTTGGCCCTCTTGTTGTATTGACTGGCGTATTGTTTTTGCTTTTCCTCTGCACAATTCTCAGCAAATATCAAAGCTTTGCACACAGCCTTAGCAGTCAATGACTTCAGCAAGAAGATTGTCGGCCATCTTGTACATGAATCCACTATGCACAAGCAATACTTATGCCCAGCTGCTGACTTCGGTTCTATTGGGCCTACCACGTCCATAGTCATCCGTCGGAATGGAACATCTTCCCTTGGAATTGGTGTAATCGGCACTCGATCCATCACCAAACTTCGTGCCTTCAGCTGACACTTCTCACAGGACTTACAAAATTTCACCACGTCTCGACGCATCTTTGGCCAGACAAAGGACAACTTGATTCTCTCTCGTGTCTTCTCTTCTCCCAAGTGTCCGCCAAATACTGACTCGTGAGCTAATTCCATTACTTGAATTCTTCTCTCTTTCGGTAACACCAACTGATACACAAGCTGATCCAGCATTTGATGCTTCTTATACAGCAATCCATTCACCACGCTAAACTCTGATCCTTGGTCTTCAGCGATCCTCCACCACGATTTCAGTGACTCGTCATTTCTCTGCTGCTCCTCGAATTTCTTCGCATCTTCCAGCTGTCTTTCATCGTTCGAATTCTCTGTGAACAAGTCCCTCATACTTGTCTCCAGTTCAGCGTCGCTTCCGGAATCTTCACTATCATTTCGTTCACATGCAGCCATCTCTTCTTCAGTTTCATTGTTCTCAGATGTTGTTCTTTCGTCATCTTGAATGCTGAGTTCATCTTCGCTGTCCATGTCATCTTCTTGCGAACTTTCGTTTATCGTTTCATCTTCTCCGTCTTCAACTTCTGCTCTCCGACTTTGTGCTCTTGTAGTCACATTCGCTTGTAGCTCTCCTTGCAATATACTGATTGGTGGAACCTCTTTCAGTTCTGCAATTATCTCTGGATGTAGCAGGAACTTTTCTGGATTTTCTTTACACAGTTCTGCTGAAATGCTGGCACACACTAAAGTTAAATATGGCGCGATATTTATTGTCCTGTCCTCTGTAGCTGTTCCTTCGTTACGACCGCTCATCCGCACTTCGATTTTCACCAACTTAGCTGGAATCGGCTCTCCAGCTACACATTGCAAATGAACTCTGCCGATTTCTTCTACTGTCGTTCCTTTCAGTAGTTCCTCGTTGATTACTGGTATCTCGGTCCCCGAGTCAATCAACGCCTCGACTTGCACAGGCTGCCCATCAGTCCCACGTATCTCCACATTTACATGCTGCAACGATATTTTCTTTATGCGTTGACACTCCTCTTTACTTTTTGTTTCTCGACAATTTTCTGCAATGGAAGTAGTCTTTATCGCTACTTTCAGTATGGTGAACTGCGGCGTACACTTCATCACTGACTTTACTTCTGTTTCTTGGTTGCATTGTTCTTCCCAACCAGGAGGTGCATTTATCACTTGTATCTGGTTTACTCGAAGATTTTCTGCACTTCTGCTAAAGTTCTTCCTCAGATTTGCCGCTCCTGGTGCTTGGCAATGTTTTATTAGGTGTTTATCAGAATTGCAATTGTGGCAACGCTTCTTGATAAAACTTCTTTGCTCCTTGTTCTCCCACTTGTTGTACGGCGTGTAAGATGCATTACTTTCTGTTGGGCGTCCCAGCGGCGGAGTTCGATTGTAGGCTTGTCTGTCCCACGTTGACTGTTGTTTATCTTGCGACCACTGCTTTCCAGAATAATCATCTTTCTTTGCATCATTACTCTTGGCTTGGCTTCCGGTGTCTTTGCTATCCTTGTTCCACTTGGGTTGCTTTGGACTATTGTCCCATGCTTCAAATTTCGGTTTGTCTTGGAACATCACACCAATCCGATTGTTTACATGTATATCTGCGAGATCTGCAACATTACTAGCTTCCAAGCATTCTGTGCCCTCTTTTGCTAAGACAAACTGCAGTGGACCTGGTGGTAAACATTCTTTCAGCTTATCCGCCACTAACAAATCAAACAGCTTCTCGTAGTCTTTGTCCACTCGTCTACTTCGGACATAATAATTCAACAGGTTCTTCAGCCTAGCCGTGAACATCGTATACGTTTCTTCGGCTGTCTTCTTGGCATCTGCAAACCTTGACCTGTACTCACGAGCTGTTAACTTGAATTCCTTCAACAAGTGCTCTTTCACTGCATCGTATTTATCTAAATTCTCAAATGATAATCGATTCAATACCGTTCGTGCTCTCGGGGTCATCAATGGCAACAACAATTTCACCCAGTACTGCTTTTCCACAGCGAAGCTATTGAATGCATTCTCCACGGTCTCAAAATATAATGGCACTTCCATCATATCATACGGCATCTTAGGCAATACATGCTTCATGGCATCACCAATCTTCTTGATCTTGGACACCATTGTCTCACTTTCTCTTAGCCTAATCTGTTCTGACACTTCTCGGCTCTTACGATCATCTTCGTCTCTCTTCTTCAGTCGATCTTGATCTTCGATTCTCCGCAGTTCTTCTTGTTCTATCTTCTGCTGCAACAGTTCTAACTGCTTTCTGCGTTCTTCTTTTTCAATGGCCATTTCTTTAAGTTGAGCCTCCTTGATAGCAAGTTTCTTTTGTTCTAACTGCATCTGCTCTTCTCTTTCTCTTTCTGCTTTTTCCAAATTGTCTTTTCCAGCTTGAAATTCTTCCTGACGAATTTCTTCTGCTCTCTCCAGTTCTTGTAAACGCATCTTTTCCTTTTCTTCCTCACGAGCCTTTTTGTCTTCGATCTGCTGTTTTCGTATTTCTTCATCGCTTTTTCTTGCTTTTTCGTATTCTATCATTAACTCCATCCTTCGTCGTTCTGCTTCGTCACGATCTAATTTCATTTGTTCTAACTGAAGCTGGAACTGCTGCTTCTGCATATCTATCTCTTGCTGTCTCATCCTTTCTGCTTTTTCTATCTCTTGTTGTCGCAGTTCTTTCTCTTCTTGCTTACGTTCTTTCTCTTCTTGGCACCGTCGCTCTTCTTTCTCCTTCTCTTCTTGGCGACGTTCTTTCTCTTTCTGTCTGCGCTGCTCTTCTTTCTCTTTTTCTTCTTGTTTACGCTCTTTCTCCTCTTGTCTGCGCTGCTCTTCTTTCTGCTTCTCTTCTTGTCTACTCATCATCATGAATTGTAGCAACGCCTCTATAGACATCGGTGCCTCAGGCTTCTCCACTGGCTTCTCCGCAACGCCTCCGACAGCACCTTCTTCTTCTTCTTCTTTCTTAGCCCAAACCTCGGCTAAATTTCTCATCAATTCTTCCCTAGACATCTGTTCGACTTCTTCTGCGTCTAGATCTGCTTCAATTAGCAGTTTTATCAGTCTATCAGTAGACATTTTCTTAATATTTGCTTGCTTTTTCTCCGTAAGTTTCTCCATCTTACTTCTTTACTTTACAGATGCTCGATAAATTAGTAGACTACTCTTCAAATGTTTGCAATTGACTGACTTCAATTCTTTATGCACACTTCAATAGACAAGCAAGTTTTTCTACCTCGTAGTCGTTGTGTTGTCGTTTCTCACTGACGTACGGATGCTCGATGTATCGTTGCTTCTCCCGTGTGCTCGGCTCCTCGATAAATTCACAGCGTCCGTTTCTCCACAACGTCTGTTGATTGAATAGAATCCCTCCGTTCGTAACTTGGCACGTAGACCCACCGTTCGTAACTACGATCGTTCTCCTGCAACTTGGATCGTTATCCTGCAACTTGGATCGTTATCTCACCGCAACGACACCAAATGTCACAAGTCTTTTCCCTCTTCTTCTCTACGTGTGACCTTCAGTCTCTTCGGAAGCTTCTTCGTATAAGTTCGTGGTAGCGTAGGCCTATCCCTAGATAACTGTTTCATTAGCTAAATGGCTAGGTTAAAGAATCTACAGTCTTTCACTGTTTTGTTAACCAACAACGACGACGTGTTTAACTCTTCTTATTATACTCCAAAATCCGATATAAAGTAAAACGATCAGCAACAACACAACAATGACTACACTTGCGTTATCATAACAACTACACGACTACTATCTTCATCAGTCTACTCTATCGCAACTCAACAACAACTCTTACAGCCTATCTCAACGGCTCTCAACACGCAACTCTCCTTCTTCACTTCCACTCCCTTCTTGTACAATTAACGTACGCTCGTCTAGACGTCACGTGCTGTCCAGACAATCACCTGTGCAGACGCCGCGCGGCAATTTGCACCTGGCCTACTTACGTCGCTGTACGACAATCGGCGTGCACTGATTAAATTAGCTGACAGTATGTATGTATGTATGTATGTGTGTATGCATGTATGTATGTTTGTATGTATGTATGTATGTATGTATGTATGCGTGTGTATGTATGTATGTATGTATATCATAAACATACAGGCCTACATAATTATATATAAACAATGAAGAGTTACTTGAATTTACATGGACCTACCTACACAGATTTCAGATTGCAAGCAACTCTCGATACATCATCAATTGGTTTCGGATGCTGCATAAAGCGAGTGGCATTTTGATTATCCAGCGCTATTCATTTAATTTATTAATATCAACACAAAATCATTCACAATGTCGTCTTTAATCCTCCCGTATACACAAACTCAATATGAAGTGTGTCACGTCAAATATTACTCTCATAATAGCGGTTGAGTTTAGCAAAATCGATGTTGGCCATGGATATAAATCATGCGAAAGGCTTTACAGATGACTGTCGTTGTAACACATGGCCTGCAAGCATAGCATACGGTTTGGCTTTTTCCAGAGCAGAAAGCGTCTTGTTGTTTGTCACTCACTATCCCCGTGTCATATCTGGCTACACTATAATTAATGGCCTTTATTTACTAGACTCATATATATATATATATATATATATATATATATATATATATATATATATATATATGGGGCGCGGTGGTGTAGTGGTGGCGTCGTTGCCTTGAAGCCGGAAGATTCGAGGTTCGAATCCACCTCGCCGCGTAAGGACCTTCACTCACAATTGTTCAGCGCTTCGGCGTGAAACTCCGATGCAGTGTCCGCGCTGCATTAGGGAGCGCCTATGAGTAGGGGGAGCTTGAAGGGGCGCTATAACCAGTGCACATACAAACAAACATGTATACAGTCAACGAAACGTTTATCGTATACATGTACATGTGAGTCAGAGAAGATCATCAAAAATCGGAAGAAATGCAAACATTTCGAGACATCGCATGCTTTTTAGAAAGCTGATCGAAATGAAGCGACGACTGCAGTGCGCGCTTACCTGTTTGAGAGATGCTCGCCTGCGGGTCGTGACTCGCTCTGCTCCTCTCAGCCTCCGTACCCGATAGAGAGCGATCTCTTCTTGATCTCCTTATCAAATGAAGAACACACTGGTTGCTGCTGCTGCATCAGCCGGTGCAAACGATTCATAAAATATATAAGCATCTATAAGAAACTACTCTACCGCATCAGCAGCATCAGCAGCATCAGCAGCAGCATCCGCCACATCACTAGCAGCAGCGGCGGCAGTACCACCAACTCCATCAGCCTAGACAGCACGAGCAACTGAGGAGGCACGAGAATACGTGACGCATCTGCCGCAGCAGCAGCAGAAGATGGAGGATGCGGCGCTCTAAGCATGCAGCAGATCCATGTATCGTGGCCGCCGCTGCCTCTGCATCCGCCTCCTCTGTGCGGACATCATCACCATGCTGCTACGGATGCGAATTGATGCTCGGTTTAGCGAAGCCAACATCGTGGACGGGCAGCAGCAGCAGCAGCAGCAGAAGCAGCAAAGTCGAGGTCTAGATGTATAGATGGTACATGTGTAGTAGAAGAAAGCTTATCGCGAAATCGCTTCCCTTAACCGATCGTAGACCGATCAAGACGTAGTCTTAGCGATACGACTTCAGAAGGAAGAAGAGTAAGATGGAAAGAGATGGAAAGAGATGCAGTGGGTGGGCGGTAACGTGAGATGGATGGATGGATGGATGGATGGATGGGTGGATGGGTGGAAGGATGGGTTGGAGTGGACGGGTTGGTTTAAAGGTTTATTTTGATTGATGGATGAATGGATGGATTGATTGATTGATGGATGGATAGATTGATGAATGAATGGATGGTGGATTGATGGATTGACGAATGAATGGATTGATTGATGAATTGATGAATGGGTGGATGGATGGATGGATGGATGGATTGATGTTACTGCCTCTGCTAGTGATGTAAGGTTGGAATGATGGATTGATGGATCGGTGGGTGGTCTGTTTTTGGGTGCATTGGGGTGGATGGACTGATGAATGGATGAAGATTGCATGAGGAAGCAGATGGAACTGGAGAAGTTCTATAGGGATAGCCACATCCTCCTCTTCCTCCGCCTCCTCCTCCACCTTCTCCTTCTCCTCCTCTTTCTCCTCCTCTTCCTTCTCCTCCTCGACCTTCTCCTCCTCTTTCTCCTTCTCTTCCTCCTCCTCCTCCTCCTTCTCCACCTTCTTCTTCTCCTCCTCTTTCTCCTCCTCTTCCTCCTCTTCCTCCTCCTCCTCCTCCTCCTCCACCTTCTCCTTCTCCTCCTCTTTCTTCTCCTCTTCCTCCTCCTCCTCCTCCACCTTCTCCTTCTCCTCCTCTTTCTCCTTCTCTTCCTCCTCCTCCTCCTCCTTCTCCACCTTCTCCTTCTCCTCCTCTTTCTCCTCCTCTTCCTCCTCCTCCTACTCCTCCCTCTCCTCTTCCTCTTCCTCCTACTCCTACTCTTCCCTCTCCTCTTCCTCTTCCTCATCCTCCTCCTACTCCTCCCTCTCCTCTTCCCCTCCTCCTCCTCCTTCTCCTTCAGCTGATGATCCGCTGACAGCAGCCGTCGTCAACTTATTCCATGATGAATGTCTTCGCCTCTTAAAGACAAACGACCGACCGACCGACCAACCCTCCGACCGACGGATGGACTGCAGCAGCAGCTGCCCAATGGTCCATCCTTCCAATCCTTCTTCGGCCATCAATCTCCACAACGGTGTCTCTGTCCTGCTTCGCTCTCCCCATCTCTGTCCGTCTGTCTGTCTGTCTCTCTCTCTGTTTCACTGTATCTTTCTCTCTGTTTTCCTATTCATTCGGTCTCTGTCTTTCTCTCTGTCAATTTCTCTGTCTCTATGTCTTTGTCTGTCTATGTCTTGACCTCTGTATTTCTTCTTCTTCTTCTTCTTCTTCTTCTTCTTCTTCTTCTTCTTCTTCTTCTCTGCCTTCTTCGGATTCAACTCTGTGAGTCTGCAATAATATTGTCGAATGTTTGTGAAATGCTCAGAATAACATGGCACCGGTTCTCGCAAGGCATGTGACATTTGCGATGAGTCATGATAAACAAAATAATCATGTCCAGTCGAACCCGTTGAAGGAGGTGGAGTTAAACATGTATTGCTCACACACATTCAATGCTTAGAAAGTTCGAAACATTTCTGTCAATAGTTTTAGTTATAAATGTCATTGACATTTTTATGCTTGCAAGCATGTTGAACATTGAAGTCTCACTCTTGTGAGTCTTGTCGTTGAACTGTTTACTATTAATTACGCATAGACCTACAACAAGAAAATCAGATACTGTGTGGCGTATCTCGAGTTACACTGCGTTGTAGAACTGCATGCATGGCGAGTCATGATTTGACGCCTTACGACGGTTTACATCTCGTCTGACACTACAGGAAGTTTTTACACGATCTCCTCCTCTGTGCGAGTGTATTTCACTATATATGAGAGCGTCTTTCAGTGTGTCTGCCTGTTGTTTGTCTGTCTGTCTGTCTCTCTGTTTGTCCGTCTGTGTTTGATTATTGCTGTCAGTCGGTCTGTCGCCGTTGATATGGTTTTGTTTGCATTAGGGTTTTCAGCCATCGTCTTCTGTTCAGGTTAAGATGACAGAGAGAAAGAGACGAGATTAGACCCGAGCAGCATGATGCCGCTGCCACTGCTGCTGCCGCTGCTGCTGCTGCTGCTGCTGCTGCCGCCGCTGCTGCTGCCGCTGCAGAGTCGCATCCGCCTAAGAACGAGATGCGACCACCGTATGTACCTGTCTTCTAAAAGACTATAAGCGCATTATCCCTTCCGCCCGATAACGACGCACGACATCATGTATACATAGTTGTATACGTACCTGTATATATTATATACACCGATATATATATATATACATATCCAGTATTTATAAGTCCAGAATATATTATTTCGTTGCAAGTATTAATTACGGTTGCAGCTGCATCAGTTTTATCCCCGCATCAGAGCTGAGAATTAGACTCGACGTCTTTATCTTCGAGCAGCTGCTGCTGCTGCCGTCTCCTCATCTCCTCATCTCCTCATCTCCTTGTCTGTTCTGCTGTCGGATTCAGTCTTAATCCGGATCCTAACCGAGAGGCGGATGAGGCGAAAAACGATGCAAAACCAAAGCAAACAACCACCGGAAAGAAACCTTGTATAGATAGCTCTATATACCTCCATGTGTACATATATCATAGCATGTATACATAGCATATAGCATAGCATGGTGGCTGATTGGTTAGCGCGTCTGATCAAGTATTTGTGCCCGAACTTGTAGGTCGACTTGCAACCAAAAGACTCGATAAAATAACGTCTATACTTACAGATATGCGTGGCGTCATTGGACATATGAACCCGCCTGACGGAAGAGTTCTAACCAAAGAAGAAGACTTGCAAGCAATTCTATTATCAAGTATAGCTGTGATGCGGGCTATACAAACAATGTGGCCGTTCGAATTTGCATAATTTGATCAACAAAATTTATCATCTCAAATTTTCCACTACTATAAGCATTGAGCAATGTCCCACGTTGCCCACGTTGCAACAATGTAAAATTGGTCAATGTACTTAATTGCAAGTTAGAGTAGCCTAATGCTCGATTTTGACTTGTGCTTCAAGCATTGCCTGTAATGGCATGCATGGCATAAGTTCATAACTGCCGCAGAGCCATCTCAAATCTTTTTAATCTCAACTGCATTACTTAATGTAGGCTTATAAAAAAGTTTTTTCAACTTGTTAATTATTATAAAATGTTCGCAAACGTATCGTTTTCTGGAGGTTGTTTTCCATCATGCATGTTAAAATCTAACTTTGTTATGTTTATTCTTGAAATCCGGTCAGAGACATCAACAACTTTTCGAATTGGTATTTTTAGGCCAAAACCAGAACACTTCTCAAATCTGTAAACATTGCTTTCTCACGCCGAAGATTTTCTCATCTGACTGAAGTGAGATGAAAAAAATTAATAGACCTAAAAGCGTCTGGTAAAAAACGCAAGAGTGTATTCCTATGCCTATATATATAGCCAAACTCTATCTAACAGAGAGAAAATACGTATACATAGGAGAGCTATGCGCCTCGATCTTATATATTGAGTGAGGTGGGGGTGAGGTGGGGTAGGGTGGGAATAAGTCGACCGTTCATAAAATATGAAAGATAGACGGACTGGAGACTGAAGAAGACGAGCTAAATAATGGTCAATTCCAAACTGTCATCTCCACACGCAGAGATCCATTCCAATCTGAAATCATAATTTATCAACAGAACCGTTACACACAATTATTAAGCAGGACGACGGAATATTCATTGTCTGTGATTATCATCATCATCGAGCTGCTGCAGTCCATTGTGTCAGCGACGTAAAGTGCGCTTTTTATCTTCGCCTAATTCCTATTCAGCATCTCTCTCCCATCTTCCTCCTCCTCCATCGCCGCCTTATTCAAACTGCAAAAGCCAAGTGCCCGCTTAGCGCACCGAAAAGTACTAAACATCTAAACCTCGTTCCAATTATTTCTAACGGCCTATTGGCGCAGAGACGACTGACCGATCGAGAAGGACTGAATGCATGCACACGACGCGATATTGTTTCTCGCTTGTAGAGACTGCATAAAACGCCGCCACCACCACCGCCGCCGCCACCACCACCGCCACCACATCTATATTTCTCTCTCGTCTAATATTTGTCCGAATCATCTTCAAAAGCGTCCAATTATCTGCCTAAGTCTTCCATTACCGGCGACAACTGCGGAAAATCATTTCGGAGCGACAGACAAATGACGCGTCGTGCGGCATTCTCTCATGAATCTGGCGGCTACGTTGACCTCTGCACTCGTCCGACGTTGTTCTGGTCTGTCCGTCCATCGGTCGGTGGTCTGCCTGGTCAACGTCTATGTCTTATTTACGAGCGGCTGGGACTCATAACGGCAACTAATATCCTGGGACCGACCAACACGACAGAGTCCAGCACCGTACACGAAACGATTCTCTATCGCATCAGATGCCGTAAGATTCGTAACGAAACTATTATAGTCACTGACGTTCAAGAGACAGACTGAGAACCGAGATCTCTGTCATCAGCACAACCCGTAACGATCAACTCAGACGTGGACTGTATCATTATCAGTATTACTGATGAATTCAGATCTAAATCTTGCTTAGTTCTTCTTCCTGCTCGTCATATTAATGTAAACAAATCCCTATAGGGCCAACGTTTCGGTGGTAATTTCCATCATTTTGCAGGATGTCTCAATCCATTATCTGCAAGCATATACAGGCGTAACATAGCACTGGTAGAGGTTAGGACAACGCACTAGGAGGTTGAACCCTCAAGCCCCCGGTAATTTTCACCCTGGCACTGTGACGTTGGTCTCAGGTCACTACCAATTTTAAAGTGGTGAAAACAGTATAGCCACCACTTCTTTCAACCTCCACTTTTACCAACAATACGTTGCAATATTTTTTATCAGACGCCAGCGGAAATGAAAAGAGAAGGAAAACGATGGTGGAAGTTTGGAAGGGAACGGATGAGAGTTACTGTATATCCATTTGGGAGGGGGGTGACAAAGCTACGTCCTTGGCTGTAAGCTGTAGAATCTTTAATGCATAACTTCTCCATGCAGGTAGCCCTACACGTTTTAAAAGACGTTTACTCTGTCGTCTTAGAATGAAGAAGCTTTCAGGATGCACGGAGTCGACTGAAATCATGTTTTGTCCAACTGCAGCATTCAATATTTGGCATCGTTGAGGTTTATAAGATGATCCATTTAAAGCTCTCTGCTACACTCAGCTTCCAACATTCGGTGCAACGCTGCTGCTGCACCCGCTTCAGACTCGTTAGAACTGCGATGATAAATCTTCACGAAGTTCATCTCCTCCTCCTCTTCCTCCTCCTTTTTTCTCCTACTCCTCCTCTTCCACCTCCGTTTCCTCGTCCTTCTCCTCCTCTCACTCCTGCTTTTCCTCCTCATCCTCCTCTTACTCCTCCTCCTCTCCTCATCTTCCTTCTTCTCCTCATCCTCCTCTTACTCCTCCTCCTCTCCTCATCTTCCTTCTTCTCCTCATCCTCCTAGCTCTTACTCCTTCTCTCCTCATCTTCCTTCTTCTCCTCCTCCTCCTCCTCCTCCCTTTCTCTTTCTCCTCTTCTCTTCCACCTCCTCCTCTCCTCCTCTTGCTCCTCTCCAATTCCACCTCCTCCTCTTCCTCGTCGTTGTCGTCCTCTACGGTGGAGTGTCATTGCCAGCGGTCTCGACCGTTCTTCGGTCGGTGAAGACAGGTGATGGTAGTTGCTGCGAACGGGTCTCGCGTGGACAATGCCTGCTGCATGGCTGCAGAGTGGACTGCAAGGTCAGGCGACGACGCATGCGCACGTGTGTCCATCGGTGACTCTAAGAGGACGAGTGACGGTGAGAGTTGGTCGATCATCAACAGACTGATGAATGGACAGGTGTTGGGCCGGATGATCATCCGTCCATCGGCCTCTCTCCTTCTCCTCCTCCTCTTCTTCTTTCTCCTCTCCTCCATCTCCTCCTCCTCTTTCTCATTTCTCTCCTCCTCCCCCTCCTCCACTTTCTCCTCCTCCTATCCCTCTTCTTTCACCTCATTTTCCTCCTCCACCTTCTCCACCCTCTCCACCTTCTTCTCCACCTTCTCCTCGTCCTCCTCATCGTCCTCCTCCTCCTCCTCACTCTCTCCTCCTTATTTTCCACCTTCTCCACCTTCTCCACCTCCACCGATGATTCTTCTCCTTATTCCGTCAATCATCTCTGACGACACCTATCGGTAATTGCGGTCGACGACTAAACGCCGAACGAAACCGAAAATTAATCGCACATCTCCATGACAACCGTGCGGCACCTTCACCGCCGCTGCCACCATTGATTCATGCGTCGCTAAGGAGCGGACGCGGTTACCATGACAACCGTCGTTGACGTGACGATGAGGCGGTTGCCGTGGTTACCGTCGTATGGGGAGACGAGGGAGTGGCAGGGTCTAATGGACTCACTGACCTGAACAGCCCGCCTCCCTCCTGCCTCCCTGCTGCAGGGTAGGGTAGAAGGATGAAACGTGCGTCCGCTAAGAATAATTCGCCATCAGCAGCAATGGACGAAAGGTTGATTGAAAAAAGGCGGATGTCATTATTATAATTAGGGCAATTGGCGATCGCTGATTGGACGCACGGAGGGTGGGGCGGGGCGGGGAGGGGGAGGGGCGGTGGCAGTAAATTTCGTGAAGCTGCTGATGCGATTTGGAGCTTGACAAATTAAATGAACGCCTCAGTCTTCTGCTGCTGCAGTTCTGCACGATGACTAAGCAGGAAGAAGAGTTCCCTCTGAGTGCGCATGCGCTGATGACATCGTGCGACGAACGACGATCGGTGACGGACGAAAGGACGTACATGTACTTCCGGTCAGGGTCTAATCAGCAGCGGGATATGCGATGGCGGCACCAGGTGCGCACACGAAGATGATGATGATGATGATGATGATGATGATGATGATGATGATGATGATGATGATGATGATGATGATGATGATGATGATGATGATGATGATGATGATGATGATGACGATGATGATGATGATGATTCTGTTGCTGGGACTGTGGAGGCTGCTGCTGCTACGGCGGAGAAGCAGGGCACCAGCGGCACCAGTGGCACGTGCCAAACGCGTCGTCGAAATCCATTCGTAATGAAATTGAGAAGGAAGAGATGGAGAAGAAAGCTAAAGAGGAGGAGGAGGAGTAGGAGGATGAGAAGGAGGAGGAGAAGGAAGCAGAGGAACGGGAGGAGAAAGGGAAGGACTGCCAGGGCAAAGGAGGGAGACAACATCATCAGTGCCCAGCTGTTGATTGTCTGTTAATGGATATTGCACGTGAAGCGACTGCAGACAATGACTAAGACGTCATCATCACATCCCTCTAGTCTCATCTTCTCCTCTTATATACTTACCCCCGTCTTCCCCTTCTTACAGTTGCCCTCTTCTTTCGAGTCTCATCTGATTTCGTAACTTCTATTGCGCCTCTATAATCACAATGCCTCCATGACATCCAATGAGTGCAATTGCCTCATCGGAAATCGCAGCTGAGAATCAGAGTCTGTATTATAATAGATAAATAGAAGAACTCAACGAGATAAAGAGAGCGAGACAGAGACAGAGCGAAAGAGATAGGTAAAGATGGACACATATTTATATAGAAAGACAGAGACAGAAATAGAGACAAAGTGCCAAAGAGAGAGAGAGAGAGAGAGAAAGAGAGTGAGTGAGTGAGTGAGCGAGTGAGTGAGTGAGTCACCAAGTGTGTGTGTGTGTGTTGTGCTGTCTGTCTGTCTGTCTGTCTGTCTGTGTCTGTCTTTCTGTCTGTCTGTCAACCAGACCCGCCCACCCATGCATCCATCCATCTAATTATATATCCATATCCCTACTCAGTGTCTATAACACGAGTCTCTGCCATGGAACTCTTTTCCATCCTCATCCTATATACTTCCCTCTCTGTCCATTCATCTCTCTACCCATCCATCCTGTCTCAGCAGCAGCAGCCATGCACTCTATGCCGACTTCCTACTGTATATATACCGCATATAATTATAAGACTCGATGTATGTACTCTATATACTGCAGCCTTTCCTCCTGTTTGCTCTGTCTTTTCACGTGTCGTTTCTCCATCTTCTCTTCTTCCATCTTCTCTTCTTCCATCTTTCCGTCGGCTGCTGCACCTAAAATATCAAACGGATCGCTCATGCATCGTCGTAAGCAGCTGCTCCACTCCGTTCGAATGTCTGTCAATCTCATTCCAATACAAATGCGATGTCGACAGAGGATGATGCTTCGGTGCTGCTGCTGCTGCTGCTGCTGCAAAGGATCCTTTGACTGGATCCACGTCACCTCGCCACCTCCTTTATTCACTCTATCTCTCTGTGTCTGTGTCTGTCTGTCTGTCTCTGTCTCTCTATCTCTCTCTGTCTCTCTCTGTCTCTCGGTGTCTGTCTCTCTGTATCTCTGTCTGTCTGTCTCTCTCTCTCACTTCAGCGATAATCGGGGCGAGCAGAGGCATCTTCAAAGATCATAATATATATTTAAAAAATTATACGGCGAGATGGAACGTTCACCTATTGCTCAATAGTATGTATAATGTATAATGTACATGTATACGTGTGCAGTTTCTATTCTATGCACGTCTATAGTATTCGAACGTCTCTTTATATCTGATTCCGCTGTTTTGTCATCTGTCTGTTGACTTACTGCAGCTTAACAATTCGCTGTGTCAAAACAAAGATGATTAATGTCGCCCTCCTCCTTTACCCAGGCTTGGGACTGGCACTGCCAACGTACGCGGCCATCCATGGCAGATGCGCATTGACAACTTTCCACACTCCCACATCTCTCTCTCTCTCTCTCTCTCTCTCTCTCTCTATCTCTCTCTATCTCTCTCTCTCTCTCTCTCTCTCTCTCTCTCTCTCTCTCTCTCTCTCTCTCTCTCTCTCTCTCTCTCTCTCTCTCTCTCTCTCTCTCTCTCTCTCTCTCTCTCTCTCTCTCTGTCTCTCTCTCTCTCTCTCTCTCTCTCTCTCTCTCTCTCTCTCTCTCTCCATACTTTATGTGCATACTTGTACTTCTGCTTCTCTTCTCATATTTTCTTCTATACACTGTGTCCGGAAAAAAAGGGACCCATTTTGTAAATATCAAAATAAATAGTAAATATTCATCGATTTTAACAATTCAAAGACCATTCTTATCCTAACATATTTATCTAACAATTGTGAAAATATGAAAGTTCCAGTACAAATAATGACGTCATAATGACGTCATTTGCACAAAAAGTCAAATTTAAGAGATAAATGTGCAAAATCATCCAAAATTTCAATATTTTTATGATGTAATTTATCAATAATAAATGTAAGTTTAATTTTATTTTTATATCTGAATTATGTCCGACTGCAATTTGTGGTCAAAGTGTACACCTTTGGCCTCAACGTAAGCTTCAAAACGGTCGCGCTAATAGCCAACAGCAGCATCGATAACCAGGTTATCAAAATCCTCCCAGGCATTAACAATTCGCTCACTGAGTTCGTCGATGTCTCTTTTCCTTGTCTTGTACACCATCTCCTGCAATAGTCTCGTAATTTTATACTCAACTGGATTTAAACTCGGGTCGCTTGGCGTCCAAAGATTATAGGAGGAATGAAATCCGAAGTCTCCTTAGTCAACATGTGCAGTTCAACAGTTTAACGAGCTCAGTGAGCTGGAGCCTGGAACGCCATCTTGTTGAAATGTTGATTAATCCAAGTATTCCCGGATATCAGGCATCAATTTTACATGTAGCAGACAATAATCCTGCAATAAGCTGCAATTATTTTAACTTCTGGTTCTATTGAATGGATGATATGGATCTTCGTTTTACCAAGAGCCAATATACCAACCAAAACCATGCATGACTGGCCGGCTAAATGAACTTTAATGCAAATGACGTCATTGTGACGTCATCATTGTGACTGGAAATTTTATATTTTCTCCAATATTAGACAAATATGTCAGGATTAAAATGCTGCTTGAATTGTAAAAATCGATGAATGTTTACTATTTATTTTCATATTTACAAAATGGGTCCCTTTTTTTCCGGACACAGTGTATATACTGCTCCTCTGCATGGTCTCATCATATTTCATCCCTGATTGCTTCTGTGTATAATAATAATACTATACTATATATAATATTATATCTATTGCCTCTTAATCTGCTGTGAATGTTTATTCATATTTAGTTTCTCCATCTCTATCTGATCTGTCGTTAGCCAATGCATCTCCCTCCGCGGCCTGTATACCATTCTTCAGAATCTTTCCCTCTCTTCCTCTCCTTCTTATGTTTCCATGCATGCAGTGGTGCATGATGTCTTCGTAAATCAGTAAATCATCAGTCTCAGCTTCTCACGGCTTCGCGATCAACCTTTGATAAAAGAGCCAATAGGGTTTTGAAGTCAGTATGTATGTAACCGATCTAAATAACTGATGGATGGACGGGCGGACGGAGGGAGGGAGGGATGGAGGGGGACGGAGGGAGGTAGGGAGGGAGGGACGGAGGGACGGAGGGATGGGGGGGACGGAGGGAGGTAGGGAGGGAGGGACGGAGGGAGGTAGGGACGGAGGGTCGGGGATCGGACAGCATGGTTCTTTCAGATGGCTGACTTTCAGAGTCTGGAGCAGCTATGCACGTTAAAAAACATACGATGCTATGCATACATATATATATACACATATAATCGTACTGATTTTTATGTGCATGTATAATACTATAATCGTATTACTTTTGAGTACATTTGCATAATATAAGATATATAGCTGTACAGATTGATATATTCAAGCATGCATAACTTATAATGTCCACATGTATACTGTACACAGACTGCAAAGTGCACATTTCTATCTGAGAACAGACTTACAAGACTTATGTACCGTATAATTTTGTATATATGTACTATTGTACTGGTATGCATGTATGCATGTATGTAGGCCCTATGCATAGTGCCTATACGACACACATGTCATATGATATAGGGATTCTGATCACGCACTTCCCCCGCGCATGCATTCCTCCATCCCATGGCTGGAATATCAAGAGGAATCTGGATCAGCACTGCATGCAGGCAGGGAGCATGCATGATGACAGCGTTAAGGAACACCTGGAATACAATGTTGCCCTCTGGCTCCCGCGGTGACCCCTCAGCGCTGCAAGGTCAGCCGGATATTACGAGAGGGAATGGCAAAGGGAGCGGAATGTTTACTCCGTGTGTATACATGTGTCATGTGTGTACGTTCTATCGTTCTCAAGGTCAACTATACAGCAGTCAGGTCGAGTCAGACACCAATCGTATCTCATTACGAATATCTCTATTTTATATATAGGACCAGCTTCTGTTCGAACCATGCATATGCATTTTCTCCGATCCCAGGTGACTTTAGCAAAAAAGGCGGAGCTATGTAAAACTTCGTCTCCTAATTCGCTGTATATGGGTCAATGTAAAAATAGACTGACCACGCCTCTCCTCCGTCTTTCAGGGATTGTTGATTCCGTTCGGCACACACGTTTCCGCCTACTTTTGAACTAATTTAGGCAATAAAATGTCAGTTTATCGTAAATATGTCATGGAAGCAGCACACGAACGTCTAAAATACGCAAGGTAATGTACCTAGGTTTTCTATCGTCGAATTGGTCTAAATTATTCGGCAAAACTGTAGTATCGAGACCGAATGTCGCTTACGGTCAGGTGTGGCGTCGTTTAGGATCAGGTTTGGCGTCGTGAGGGTCGGTTAGGTCAGGTTAAGCGTGGTGAGGGTCGATAGGTCAGGTTACCCTTCGTGAGGGTCGGTTAGGGTCAGGTTATGCGTCGTGAGGGTCGGTTAGGGTTAGGTTTAGGGTTTCGGTTAGTGTTAGGTTTAGGGTTAGTGTCGTCAATCATTCGCCGATACTACAGTTTGCCAATAATAGTAATAATTATTATTCATTGCATGACATTCAGCGGCTTTATTTTTTAAAAAAACATGCTTTCAAAAGTCGCTGTTTATCAATAATATTTCAACTTCAATATATTTCCTTTATTCAGCGTATTTTTCGTCAAGGCGACGTTGACTCTTTCATCTACTGCCCTTTTCAGTGGTAATCATTGCTGTGTTGACTCCTAGATATATTGTCCTTTTGCGTCGCTAATGAGTTCGCTCCGGATTTGGACCAATCACACAAGCGATATCAGTCCATATTGCTAAAGTCACCTGGGATTGGCGAAAATGCCATGCATATGCAGAACCGGAAATGTGCTGTAACTGCATTCCTTCAACTCTCTTCTCATCAAATTCGGTTGTTCTATAAAATTATGATAAGAATCTACAAAAACACAGACGCTTAATATATCATGCGTGCGTACGTTCTTAGCCTATGCCAATTTATCTCCTACTCAATCACACGATTATTTATTCGGCTATACTTATTTCCCTACTCGATCATTCATGCACTTTATTGCAAGTGCTTGCATTCAAATTCATCCACACATCTGGGCCTACTCATTTGCCTACTCAGCCACCTAAAATGGCACCTATGCAGGCTACTATAGTTATTTTACCGTTGTTTCTATAGCCTTCATGTAAGCTATATAGGTTGGTATACTGTGCGTGCTGGAATGCCAACTCTAAAAAGCAACAGAAAAACAACCGTTGTTCTTAAGTAATTAACCGACGTATACGGATATATAGACTGACTGCAGTCCATGTTAACTTGCTTTTTGTTTTAACGTTACATCGCAATCTATAAACACAGCAGTAAACGAGGAGAATGCACGTATATATACCCAGACTTTGGCAATTACGGGTCATGCATGTTTGGCACGACGTGTCTGCTGCAGGCCACTGGAATGTCGCATGTTTATCTTTCACGACTGAAATGTTTTCCGCGTCACACGGAACAAAACTCTTTGCGTTTGCATCTGCAGACTTGTGAATCAGATGCTAAAGCAATTAAGGACCGCGTAAAAGTAGCGAGAGACCATAGAGAGACCATAGAGAGACCATAGAATCAAGACAAATATTTGGTTGACGTTTATTATGTGCCACTGTAGGGAAATTTGCGGAAGAGATTTTGCAGACCACCAGACGTGCAGTGCTATATGCTTCGAGGGAATTGTTAGATGCAGAAGGCAGCCACGTGTCTCTAGAGTCAGAAGGAGAAGGAGATTCACAACACATTGCAGCCATTGGGAGACATTAAAGGAGGACTGCAGACACACTATAGACGCGTCTTCTCAAGATGTGTTGCTGCTGTTCTGCAGGAGACTCTGATGCTCATTAAAAGCCGACTACAGCAACAGCAGCAGCAGTAGTAGAAGCAGCAGCAGCAGCAGCAGTAGTACTAGAAGCAGCAACAGCAGCTGCAGCAACTGATGCTGCTGCATCATGTCAAGTCATCTTCTCTAGGCTATAGACAGCAGCTCTCTCTGCTGACAAAGATTTCAGCGAAACTCCAGAATTATAGATCTACGCGTCTATAAACTAAAGTATAAACCCCTGGTTTATAAATCTGCCCATGACTATAATACACACGTGTGCACATGTGTGTGTGTGTGTGTGTATGTGTGAGTGTGTTGGCATTCGTGAATAGTGTGCCAATGGTGTGAATGAGTGCGCGTGTGAGTGAGTGCATACATGTAGGCCTATATAGTATAGGTGTGTTTGCGTGCGCACGTGAGTGTGTATACGTGTGCGACCGAAAACGTGTAAATATGTGTGTCCGTATGGTTGTGTGGTGCTCTAAGAAGCGGCACGAAGACAATTCGTTTGAGTGCATATAATATATAATATATAATATAATATATATATGCTATATATATATTATATATAAATATATATAGATATATGTATATGTATATTATATGTATATTATACGAGCCGATGTGGCTTGGCTTCTTAGAATCTCGATCCTCCCTCGCTCCCTTCCTCCATATCTACACGTCGCTTGTAATCGGCTTATTCTTCTCCTCTTCCTCGTCATGTCCTCATCATGTCCTCATCATGTCCTGCTCATCGTCCTGCTCATTGTCCTCTTCATTGTCCTGCTCATTGTCCTGCTCATTGTCCTGCTCATTGTCCTGCTCATTGTCCTCTTCATTGTCCTGCTCATTGTCCTGCTCATTGTCCTGCTCATCGTCCTGCTCATTGTCCTCCTGCCTCTTCTCCTATGGCAGAGGCGTGTTCCTTTCAGTTGGACTCATTCTCTGCTTGCGGCGATCAAAGTCATCGTCGTCCGTCCGCCAAAGTAAGCGTCGTCGTCGTCTGGAGGGCGGTGGTGGTAGTGAGGTGGGGTGGGGTGACATGGGGAGAGGCAGGGGGCAGGGAGTGCATCCGATGATCTAAAGGATCAACAGGGGGCGCCGTCGCCAAGCAACACAGCAGCGACAGTAAATATCGCACGCATCCACCGTCACAAGAGACACCAGAGCCACCTCAGCCTCAGCAGCAGCGGATGGGGGCAGAGCGGATGGATGAGGGCAAAGAGGGTTGAGGGCAAGATGTCCTCGTCGAAGCCCTGCTGCTGATGCTGCTGCTGCTGTTGCTGTTGCTGCTCCTGCTGCCCGTCGATACCTATAATATACAGGAAGTTAAAACGAAAGAAATATGGCCATAAGCAAATACGCAGCACACGTGCACTTGCCTGGTTGTGTGTGTGTTTGTGTGTGTGTGTGTGTGTGTGTGTGTGTGTGTGTGTGTGCTTGTGTGTGTGAATGTGAGTGCGATACGATAATTTATATATACTTATATAGATATATAGACTATAATATATAATATATAATTATAGTAATATAGAGAGAGTGGTTGGTTAAGAGAGAGACGAACAGAAAGACAGACACACACACACACACACACACATAGGAGGGAAGATGAGGAAGATTATGTGGGAAGAAAGAGAGGGATGAAGGAAAATGAGATTCGAATGACAAGTTAGATGATGGAGAAATAAATAGAGATAGAGAGAGAGATAGAGAGAGATAGACAAGTTAGATGATGGAGACACACAGAGAGAGGGTGGGAAGAGCAAGACAGATAAAAGATAGATCGCCGACGATAATCAAAGGAGATGGAAACGACGGAGGAGAGGATTGAGAGGGAGAGGGAGAGGAAGAGAGGGAGAGAGAAAGGAGAGAGGAGAGATGAGGAAATGTTGGAGACAAAGGCATGCAGTGCAGATGGCAGGTGTGCACTGATGATGGTCTATCGCTTGATATCTTGCATGCATAGCATCGAATTATGCGCAGATTGTGGGAGGAGGGTGTTCTGCAGATGGTGTACGGTTGGAAGAGACGGAGGGGGAGAGAGGAAGGAGGAGGGAGGAGGAAGAAGGGAGGAGGGAGGACGGAGTGGACAAGAACGAGGATTAAGATTAATGCACGAGAAGGAGGACGCTGGACATTGACGATAACTTGCGACCAGAAACACGACTTGTATACTGAACGATGTTCCGAATCTCGGCGCCCGCAGTATGTACACTGCGCACAAGTGCATAAGCAATAAAATTAATGAATGTGTATCACTCTTATATTAAGCCATTATTATCCCACGCATTCTAGGAAGTCACTTCCACTGTCTTCAGCGATTATAGCGGTGGTGCATTTGTCGGTGGCCAGTGGGGCCAACCAGGCAACCAAGTCCATGCCAGTTATGTCGTTGTTTTTACCCGTTCTCATTAAGTGCGTTCGGATTAATAATATTTTGTGTGCAGGGCACTGCAGGTCTATATAAAATTTAATTATGTAGGCTTAGTATGTGTGCATGTGTAGCCTATGGGTGTGAATGAGTGTATGTACTTCTGTGTGTCTGTAATCTAGCGGAAAATTCACATAATGACCATGCAGGGCTGTACTGGTAAATTTTGAGGTTAGTACACGTACGTTGACCGGGAGAAAAATCGACTCTTTTCGCCAGAAAATACTGACGACCTTTATTTAAACAAGAAACTCTGACGACCTTTTAGTCATCCGGCCGAAATCTTCAGAAAATGTCCGCAATTTCCCGTCCGAAAAGTTGATGACTTTTTTTAGTTATTCGCTTACAATTTCAAGAAAATACACCTAAACACCTAAATAACAGCGTGTAACCTGCATGCATGCTTTACCCACTTTACCCGCGTATACCCTGGTTTCACACGGACTAGGAATTCTGAGCCTGCAGTCAAATGTCCATCGTTGACGAATATCGGCTGCTTTTGGTGTTTGGTGCACTGCGTGAACGAGGACCAACTGTTGGCAACTTCGTTTTAAAAGTCGTGGTCACTATAGATATAGGCCTATAGGCCTAGTTAAGAGCACTTTCAAAATGGTGATGAGAGTTTCCATCACTTTTTAAAAGTTGCGGTGATGGTTATCACCACTTTCAAAGCTTTGCTAATAGTTGCGATCACTTTTTAGAGTGGTATAGGATATATACCGATAGGCCTGTGTAGCCTATATAGCTACCCGAACATTTGGCAGTGTGCTGATATTTTTGCGACATGAGTGAGCTCTTTTTAGGACAGAACGTTCAAACAGGCCTATATAACGTGCCTGCTGCTTAATGTAATCGTGATATCATCAACACTTTGACAGTTCAGTTATGAAACAGCTTGTAAGCTTTTACTATATAAGCTTACGCGAGTGACCTTTTAGTGGCGAATAAACCAGCGTATTATCAGCGTTATATTTCTTCGTCTACACAAACAAGCGCAATTTTATATAATTATGTAGGCCTATAGGCCTAAACGATTGCATAGGCTGTGTAGAGTGTTATCATTTTCTTTATAGAGCTAGTGTTATCATTTTCTTTATAGAGTGTTAATGTTTTGTTGTAGAGTGTAGACCCTCTAGAGAATGTTAAGATTTTTTCTGCATAGAGTGTCAACGTTTCACTGTAGGCTATAAGACTTTTTCCTCCTTTATCAACCATGGAGGGAGATGTCATTCGCAACTCTCAAGTATCGTTCCAGTTGTTTTTTATGGGTTCCTGTTGGCGCTGTGCTGAGGTTTGCATGAGATGACTCTGTTGATGCAGGTGTTGTATATATCAAGACGATTCAAGAGCATGCAGTTAGAGATTGAATGCCTGAGAGGCTGAGATGACTGCCAACTTAGCATATAGACCTATAGGCTCATAGGCTTATAACGACTTCTCGACAGAGTTAAGGTGACGAATATAGTGAAGCATGTGCCATGTTGGAGTGATTGCAGGATACAAGAGCATAAACCTACGGACGTGCATGGATACCACTTGTACAACAGTGTACTTACATATATTGGACATTAATTTTATCACCTATCACGGATTGAGTAATGAGGCCAATGCTACGATAAAACTATCTCTACCCGGTACCTTGGCATTAGATATATAGGACCCATGTGAGTTCTATTATCTTTACAGATTTGTGACGTCGGGACTCGAAACCCGTCGTATGTCGATTCCAAGATATTGAGCTAGATGCCGAAATAGGCGAGAGGGGTCAAGAATGCAGTTTATTCTTCAGTTCAGCATATGACTGTGAATTCGCCCTAATTTGCGAAGTGGTGATCCGATTTTGATGCCGTTTGCGTTATCGGATTCAGAATATATATGCCTCTAATTCCCAGAACAATTGCAAAATAATAACTTAGTAGGTTTAGTAGACTTGGATTACACGAATATTCAGTAACTTTTTGTTTGGTTTTTCTCACTATAAACTAATGAAATAATTAAACGAGCATAACTTCAATTTAAAAAAAGATAATTTCATTCTGTTAAAAGCATTTTACAGCTTGTTTATTGTAGCATATGACTAAATCAAAAGGTCAAAAATCGACATATGACGGGTTTTGACTCTTGTTTCACATTTCATATCGAAATATGGGTTTCATATGGGCCCCATCTGAGCTAGCAGTCGGACTCAGTCGCTGAGGAATTACCGACTGACTCGATGAGTTATCAACTGACTTAGCGACTTAGTCGACTGAACGCATCGACGTTCAAACCAGCGTATATTTTCAGCTCAATGTGAGCATGCTGACAGTTCCTGTTGACTTTAACGACATTGTGTCGTAACAAAGTCGACTAGACTAAGTGTCGCCCTCATCCTTTACGCGACCAGTGGCAGAGTTCGAGTATATAGGTCTACATGTATATGCTGACAATGACTGGTATAGCCTTATACCAAAGGCTTATAGGCATATAGGCTAGCCTATAATTATAGGCCTATTGTATACGAGCGAAACAAAGACTTCCCGCAGACAAGATTATAGTCATACTTTATTAATGTTTGAAACATACTTATTGTGTAAATCTCCTCTTCCAGTATAAACTATTCAGAGGCGCGCTCACCGTGGAAGTGTCCCTGGGAAATAAAAACGACGGTTCAAGCAGCGGATGCATGATTTAGAGTAGATCCCTGTCAAAAAATCATGGAGTTGTTTGGCATTGGAGATGGCACAGAAGCGTATCGTACGGCTGCGTCGTACGGAACGGACGATGATAACAAACTCTGAAGCGTCGTGGAGACGAATTGGCTGTTGCACATGAAAGAATGTAATCATTTCTCAACAGCAGATGGGAACTGAATGTCATGAAGACATCTATAAAGGACGAACGGAGGTATTCCAGGAAGTTGTATAAACTGTGGCTGCGAACATCGAAAGGCCCAAGATGTCTGAGGCAGTTGAGTGTAACAAGAATCTGCCAATCGCGTGGGAATGGCATAATGGGATCGTATATATATACATATATATATATACACACAAGACTTGAAGACCAATAAACTTCTGACTTCCTGTTTGAAATATTTTTGGTGTAAGCCGTCCTTGACATCATTGCATGCAGGTTGGGCCACAACAGTACTTCCAAAAATGCACAAGATCTAACGAAAACAATTTTTAACCGTAAGACGAAAGGCTGCTGTTATATACTGATATTAAAGCTGTGAAATGCTGTCCGGCAGAATCGATAAATTATTAACCCGTTGTTTGTTTGTTTGTTTGTATGTGCACTGCACTTGTTATAGCGCCCCTTCAAGCTCTCTACTCAGAGGCGCACCCGACTACAGCGCGGAAGCTGCATCGGAGTTGAAGCGCTGAACAATTGCGAGTGAAGGACTTGCCCAATGTCCCCTATACGCGCAGGGCTGTACTGCTAAATTTTGAGGTAAGTAGGCCTACACGCTGACCGGGAGAAAAGCGAATTTTTTAGGGCAAAAAATTTCTGACAGCTGTCATCCGGCTAAAATTTGTCCCATTTTCCGTCCGAAAAATCTGATGACCTTTTTTTCTTTAGTCATCCGGCAAAAAAATTCCATTTTCCCCGTCCGAAAAATCTGATGAACTTTATTTTCCTTTGCATTTTTCGTGCATATACCCACACGCCCTTTGTGAGGTGAGTATACGCTGTATACCCGCGTATATATAATCTGCTTTTTCGCGGTGAGTATAGGCTATACGATGCCGTTTTTTCCCGGAGGTAAGTATACGCCGTATACGATTACGCCGTATACCCGCGCGTACATGTATACCCTTGATTACAGCCCTAGTTGATCCTATTACACAATGCCACTCAGCTCACTCGTCAAAGCAGCCACAGTTGACCATGGTCCATAACCTAGGCCTGCATGCTAACTACACCCAATTGTTCATCTCACTCTCATCAAGCAGTATAAGCTTACATAAATTGTGTCACTTGACAACCAGACATCATTTAACATCAACAACAACAATGTCACGTCATATCCAATCGCAGGCAAGAACTGTATGTATACGTAAATGAAATTAAACGCAAATTAATAAATAGCACAATACGGAAGCGCGTAATGATAATTAGGCCTATGCGTATCTTCTTACAAAAACTTTCAATCAGCCAATTTGGAGGAGCAGACTTGTTTTGCTTTTAGCCAAACTGGCAGTCTTATTGGCTTTATACAACATTTAATATAGTAATCTTATTCTAGTCTTAACTAAACAGGCTAGATATATGTTCGTTCTTCGTACTGAAAATAGCCTATAGAGTAGATTAAAATATGGCAACAGGTTATCAAAAATGTTAGAATTTTCAATTATCCCGCAGGAGGAACCAAGGCTGAATCCAGTAGTGATATTGTCTTGATCTACAATGATCTTCTTAGGTGCATATTTCGTCAGTACACATTGAAGAATGGCGCAATAATATATTCTTGTAACTCGCTGTTGAATCTGAACCGCCAAGTAACACCAACAAATGCTTCGTCTCTTATCCTTAGCTTTGTCCATTTTCCTAATTTATTCTGTCTTCGCGCTCACGGACACACACACGCGCGCGCACACACACACACATTCATCATGATTCATGCCTTACATGTACATCTGAGAATCTGGTTGTCTCCGTGCAGACTGAGAACGCGTGAAACGCATAGGGCTAGAAGGTCGGTCTATAATTTTATATTACAAGGCTCGTTGTGATGAATAGACAATCACAATCGCGATTTTAAAGCATACACTTCTTGCTATTCAAATATTGTAACCAATAACATACCTTGCATCAAATGTGAGATCGTGAATCCGAGGACGTTCTCAAATGCTGCTCTACAAAAGCAAAAATTGCAATTCTCATCCGGCAAAAATTTCCCCATTTTTCGTCAAAAAAATCTGATGACCTTTTTTTGTTTAGTCATTCTGCAAAATATTTCTCCATTTTTTCCCGTCAGAAAAATCTGATGAACTTTATTTTCCTTTGCCTTTTCGTGCATATACCTACACGCCCTTTGTGAGGTGAGTATATGCTGTATACCGCGTATACTCTGTTTTTTCGCGGCGAGTAGGCCTATACGATGCGGTTTTTTCCCGGAGGTAAGTATACGCCCTATACCCGCGTATACCCTGCTTTTTCGCGGCGAGTAGGCGGACGGTAGGCCTATACGATGCCGTTTTTTCCCGGAGGTAAGTATACGCCCTATACCCGCGTATACCCTTGATTACAGCCCTGCCTATACGCGGCGACACGAGGTGGATTCGAACATGCAACCCTCCGGCTGCAAGACAACAAACATCTCCGCTACACCACAGCGCCCCAAAAAATATGTAATAAAGAAGCATATTAAATGCAATATTGTTAATCGCCGTAGGCCTACTAACTTTCTCGGTTGGCCATGGCTACAGTAAGGGGTTAAGTTAGACGTCTATCGACAGTCTTGGCCGACAGTCCTGGCCGACAGTCCGGGTCGTCCTGGCCGACAGTCCGGGTCGTCCTGCCGACAGTCCGGGTCGTCCTGGCCGACAGTCCTGCATGGCCAACATGTACAGGGTGGGCCAATAGGAATGCAACAACTTTGAAGCCTTATAACTTGAACAATTTTTACCCGAACATCGTGATCAATATACTAAATTGAAGGTAATTATCCATTCTACTACTGTGTCAAATCTTGCGCTGATATACGTCACCGTTTAAATAAAAATTTTGGCGCGGCGCACACCTCTCAATTTTGAATGTAAATAATGAACATCATGGCGCCGCTCACGGAAGAGGATAGAATTTTAATCAGAATCTTAAGAGTAGAAAAAGAATACAATGCACATCAGATGTTGATAGAATTCTTTTCTAGAAAATGGAATAAATATGCTCTACTTAGATTGATTAAACAAACTGATGCCACGGGAACGTCTAACACCGCAGCTGTGGTCGCAAACGTTCTCCCACCGGCGCATCGTTCACGTCATACGGTCGCCTATCTGAACGCTAACGTACCAGAGTTTATTGAACTGGAGAACTGGCCACCGAACAATCCGGATTTAAACCCGGTTGACTATTCGATCTGGGGTTGTCTTCAGCAACGGGTCTATCGTGAACCGATACGTGACGTTGAACATTTGAAAAATTGATTGTTTACTGCTGGGCTGAAATAACCCGAGCACTGGTGACCTCAGCCATTGATCATTGGTCGTCTCGTGTCCATGCTGTCATTAAAGCACGTGGTGGACATATTGAATATTTGTTTGACTTATGATAAAGTCACTCAAGATATGAATTGTTATTAATTGTTAGAGCTAGTGATTGTTTAGAATTGAGTCATTGACATATTCAGTTTGACTTTTGTTTTTTCTTGCAATTTCATGGCAAAAAAGGGACATCGAACATTAATAGCATTATCTCAAAAAGGCGTAATAGCATCTCTTAGATATTTTGCAGAATGATATAATGGACAATTGTGTTCAATCTGATATATAGGTCAAGATGCTCAGATAAAAATTGTTCAAGTTATAAGGCGCCAAAGTTGTTGCATTCCTATTGGCCCACCCTGTAGTTCTAGCCGACATAAGAGCTTGTTAACATTAAACAGCAAATGCTGTAAATGCTTAAAATAGACTGACCTATAAACAAGACCTACGTCAATTATAATCTAACCTGCACCATGGTGAACAGTGGCCATTATAGTAGGCCTATGATATAAGTAGCCGTGATAGCCTATAAGTACACCGTTAAAGATGGACAGAGATGACCGTTGTTAACAGGTGGTCAAAACAATGTTTACGACTCTGTTATATATACATGTATATATAATTATATATATGATTATATATAATTATATAATTTTTTATACATATATAATCGAACAAAATCGTTTAAACGACATCCACACAAAATTCTTAAGCAAAATTTCAAACTATAGGCCTATGTATAGTTTATAAATATATTATGTATATAATTATAGGCCTATCTACAGAGGAATTTTCTATGGTTGTCATTTAAACGTTTTTGTACGTCAGCAGTGCCCTACGAATCAGAGCTTATGAACAGTATCATGAACACCCACAAATGCCAATCAGAGAAAAGCATCACGTGACTCACCGCCACCGCCGCCGCTTGCTTACTGCAGCGCATTTATACCGCGGTTGCTATGGTAACGCCTGGAATTATAAACCAAACGCACCCGTCGTGTTCTGTGTCTTTCAACGCATTTCCTCCCGCTGTGTACGGCTGCCTCCCACCCCACCGTGTACTTCGCTTAACTGCTTACCTCTGATCGAGCTCCTCCTCGTACATGTATACCCGTTCAGCTTGCAACATAAGGTAACGCTAGATACACAGCTAGCTCACTTAATGCAATATCAGGTTACTTTCCGTAAGACCCGTCCAGGCCTTTACGTGCGTAAACTGTCTTAAAAACTGTATACATGTACCACGCTGCATGGTCCAACCAGCTAAGGATGACTAAATGTATCGCACGTAGTCTATAGGTAGGACTGTACGTATGATGTTTCACCGTCTGTTTACACCGAACACAACTTCCAAGCACGTATCGGATCCTGTTCCCTTGCAAAAAAGCATTCCGTTAATTAATCTGTTGAGAGAAGAAGCATAGGTTGTCTCGTTAGGCGGATCATGTGTTTTATCCGTCTGCAGGAATTTATTACTGCGGTTATCTGAACAGTCAGCTGTGCATTCGCGTGCCTAGGCTCGGCTTCATTTGGTTTCTATATTCGCATATGATACGCCCAGATTATGCGATTATAGGCCTACCGGTACATATGAATACAATGTCATTAGGATCACAGCCACATTTCTAAACCCAGGCTACCGATGGAGAGACGAACGGAATCTATTTCATGTTTTAAGAGGTCCTCGCGTTTTTCGTATGTTATTGCCAGCTGCCAGACTGACAACGCCCATAATATTATTACGAACAAAACTCTAGGGGAAGACGGGGTAATACCGGCCACGGGGTAAATTCGGCCAGGGTGATTTCAAGAGAACCAGAGGGCAAGAGAAGATTTCAATGCTACCATTCAGTTCACGATATCATATTACGTATGTTTATCGAGATATTTTTGTTTTTATGTGAGTATAATTCGCTAAAAGCGAAAAAAACGAGTTCGAGCAAAATCGATTTTTCTATGCAGTCTCCAATAAAAGCTAAAAAGTGAAGGTAATCTGGTTCAAAAGCCGATTATTTGCTTTTTATTCTGCAAACCACAATATTTATTTCAATTTGATTATCCAAATCCAATGTCCAAAAATGGCGGCCCCTGCTCGTTAATTTTTTGTGGAGGGTGGGTGGGTCGGGGTAAATTCGGCCATGTGGACGGATTTACCCCTATATGTTAGAAATGGTACATAGTGTCAATGTTAATTAGTGATTTTGTATGTTGCACCAATACACTCAGTTTTAATTTAAAATATAATTATATTGCGTCATTTGGTGCAGATATTGGCGATGCATACATACATATATACATACATAAATACAGGTCTACATACATACACACAATACATGCATGCACATGCTTACATGCATGCTTTCGTACATACATGTACATACATACATGCATACATACATGCATACATACATACATACATATATACAAACATACATACATACATAATCATAAACACACATGTTCAAAACACACAGAATATAATATTTTTTCATGCATAAGTACACGTTTGTGAAATCGAAGGGTCCCCATGTATTTTTTAAAATAATTTCGAAGTAGATTCATATATTTTAAGCCTAAATATACCATTTTGTGCAGAAATGAATGCTCTATCCAATGATGTATTGCACGTTATGATATCTCAAACCAAACCCAAACTTCATTGGGTGATAACCACCCCCTTACCACCACCTTCTTGATAGTCAATGTCGCAAAAAACTTGGTAGCCTGAGGGTTAGTATAATAATAAAAACTTTTGTTACTTCGTTTTAGCGCTTCAGTTATATCGTCTAATACATTTGGGCATTATTATATTGTCCGGTTGGTTGTAAAAATCAATTTACCTGTGCGGCCGAATTCACCCCGTATGACGGGGTAAATCCGGCCGAAAATTCACTTTTAAAATAATTTTTTTCCAGCAAATGTTCTTCTCAATCCCAAAAATTAACCTTGCAGTATATTGTCCATATCTTACTTTATTTAGTTGTAATTTTGTTTAATTTTAGCAGTGAACCAGTGTAAATTTATTACAAAAATTAGAAAAATGGCCGAAATTACCCCGTCTTCCCCTATAATTAGTCTATATTCTTAGATGTCATTGGCAAACGAACACGCACACACGCGCACACGATTGCGAACTCACGCACTCACGTACGCGCGCAACCGCTATTAATCTATAGACCAATCATTATAATTACCAGGGCCGGATTAACCAGTATGCCATGTCTGCCATGGCGGCGGGCCCCCCGTCGTCAGAGGGCCCCCCGCGTCTGCAAAAAATAATTTTTTTTGTGCATTTTCCCATTTATTCAAATTTGCTTCAAGGACAGTGTGTAAATTTTGCGTCCATTGGTCATTGTTTTCTTCCTAGGGCGAAAAACAATTTTATTTATGTTGGCCTCTATGTTTGTGCCAGCTCTGATTTATGATTTTGTCGGTATTCCATTTGGCCTACTTTTAGAAGAGATAGGCCAGAGTTACAGACAGGCGGACAGAGAGGGAGAGATCGGCCTTCTAAGAAGAGTCAGACATACATGTAGACGAACAGACAGACTTAGACAAAGTAGAGATTCGGTTGAACTCTGTAATTGGTCTGCACATTCATGCGCAAGGTGTATCATGTTATCTTTGGCTCAGTCTTACAAAGGCAATCTATAATAATTATGTCGAAGAGGAATGCTATTAGACTACATGGATGCGTGGATCACGGCCATCTCAATTGAGTGTGGATGCAGAGAGGGGAAGAGTGAACTGTAAATTGTCACTTGTCAGTGCCTCTGAACTTCTCACCCACTTTCGTATAACTAGAACTCCGTATTAGGCCTATATGTTTCCCGCACTCCCTGCATGCCACGGTGACTCATTTGACACCAGGGAGCCTGAGGGAGGAACGATCCTGAAGAGGGGAGAGGAAATTATTGCTGAAAGTTGTGCAGCCAAGGCAGAGGCGTAGTCACCCTACCTTTAGGAAAGAACCGCTAATCGTATCAAAATGGCGCCAATTGAAATTATGTTTCTCTGTCTAAAGCCGACCAAAGCTGGCTCTGACTTGTAGGATGATAAATTGGGCGAATCATGGATGCCCGAGACCATACTCTATGCATACGGGCTTGCATTCCACTGAAAATCACAACTACTGTAAACTGGTCAATAACAGATTATATTTTGCCAAACCCGTAGGCCCGTAGTGGAGGTGGTCACTCGTCTTCTGAGGAGGAATGTGACCTGCAGTATATCATAATATCAACCTATAGCCTACGACAGCTGTGAAATATAATATATAATGGTACGTAGTGTGTCCGAGTGGAAGTCTAGATCAGTTTAGGCTACATGGAGACCCGAGCGTTGGGCTTCTGTTGCGGTCAGCGGTGGTGTTGGTGTCCACGACCCGAGTGTACAAGTCTACAGAGGATTTAATAAACGCGAAACTCTGATTATGCTAGGCGTCTGCTATAGGGAAGGCCTAAAATAAATGTAAGTTGTCGAGGTGGTTAATAGCTGAGCCTTCTTCAGTTTGGTTTCTCAACATGAATGCGTAACAAATTTCGATACTGGAAATGTCGGCATTTGTGATGATGAGCAAGCAGTAAGAAAAACCTTCAGCTGCTGCGAAAAGATGGCGAGCTCTCCTGGGTCAATCGAATCATAGGCCTACGTAGGCCTATTTAAAGGTATGGCTGCAGATTATTAATATTATGGCTTCCCTGCTATTTGTTTGTCTCAATGGGCCCGTGGAGTGTGGTGACGGAAGGTAATGGTAAATTAGGGGGCCCCCCTGAAAATATGGCGGCGGGCCCCCCGAGAGGTTAATCCGGGCCTGATAATTACGAAATTGTAACACACTGTGATATACGAATATCTGATGTGGTGTGTTACTGTTTAATCAGTAATAGCAGAAATTTCAAGAGGCATTCATACAAAGACAGCCTGCCAATTCATACAAAGACAGCCTGCCAATTCATACAAAGACAGCCTGCCAATTCATACAAAGACAGCCTGCCAATTAAAAGCTGAATGCTGAATGACAATTAACTCGGTGTCATAGGTTACAGACCTATCAGGAAGTAATGTAAAAACTAGGGCTGTTGTTCGATTAAAAATTTTAATCGAAATTAATCGTGCGATTAATTTTTTTCATCGCAATTAACGCCAAATTAATCGCAATACATTTTCGTCAAATATATTAATCTTACTATTTTCTAAGGACCCCTGAAGCATATAATTTTAATGACTGATTGCATTATTTCTATTGCAAACATATTCAATAACCTTTGGCTTAGTAGGCTTAGGCCTATTTAATCTGCATTTAGTTTATTGAACAGTTTTGTATGACAGACAGAATTGACTTGAAACACTGTTTAAATCAGTCAAAACCTCAAAATCCCGTTATTTTTTTGATTTGAGCCACCTTTAATTAAAATGATAATAGACCTAAATGAAAATTAGACAACAGTTTTCTGACTATCAAAATTAATTATTTATTCAGCCAATTGTACAATGTACATGTATATGCAGACCAGTTTATTTACATTGGTCGGTTCAAGGGATGCTCTTATTAATTAACACCAGTAGGCCTAGGTCTAATAGATCTATATTGAACCTCATTATTTTGTCACAATTTTTCACAAGAGGTTGCGGCTCTGGCCAAACTCGTCTCAGTTGTCCTTCGGTAAAATTTATCATTTGAAACCTGGATCCAATGGTCTTGCCATCTCCTGGAGTTCAACCAATGTAGTCTGACGGGGTGAGGAAACAACTTTAGTGGATGATGCGATGCGGCCGATGTCGACGGCTCGTCGTTAGCGTTTAACGCTTGTTAAGCGATAATTGAGCAAAGAATTGCTACGAAATAGCCCACTCAAATTTGTTTTGGAATATTTGCCAAAGAATGTATCACTAGTTATAAGTAGGCCTATATATGAGCCTTCCGTTTAAAACGAGTTTTTCTGCCTCTGATTCCATTTTAATCAGATCTAATTAACGCGTGCGATTAATGCGTTAAAATTTTTAATCGCAAATTTTTTTAACGCGTTAATCGCACGCGTTAACGCGATTAAATCAACAGCCCTAGTAAAAACAAGACTCACGTCACGTGCACGTGTTTATCAGTGCACGACGTAAGAACACTCGACAATGTTTGCTGATCGTGCAGTCGACGCAGTCGTACACTCACTGCGGAATTGCTACGAGGCTCTGATGCACTGAACTTATAGACCTATATCTCTTCAGTGCTAGAGCCAAACACGTACCGTGATTGAAACACCGGTACAAGGCAAAGCTGCAGATGAAACTGCAGACTGTTATAGTTAGGCCTACACGTAGTTACGCACTCTTATTTTCTATACGGTAGCATTTGTATTTGGCTCTTTTACTGTTTGGTTTCTGTCACTGAAGTCATTGCTCGATATCGTATTGATATTCTGGGTACGGTATGGCGCATTACAGCTAGGTATAGCAGTATAAAGATTTGGCAAACTGCTTTCAGAACTTCGGCTCCATCTTACTTGCTCACCTACTTTGGCATTATAAGTCTAAGACTACGATGGCACGGTGACAGCTAAAGTCGAGAAAAGTCAGAAAGACACGACACAGAAAAGACAATTAACTGAACAAAATAATACCTGCAAACTACTTTTTTGCAACGTCCACTCTGTTCCTCCCCACAGTTAACTGTTATTTGATTCTATTTGCAAGTTAAGTCTCTTTCAGTCTCGCAACAAAGTTTGCGAGAGTTTTTGTGCAGCAGGCCGTACATTGTATAAGCGTCCATGGCACATCGTTGTCGATTGAGTTGAGGCTGCCGTTCGATTATCCACTGCAATCTGGCTGCATACGTCCACCTTTTCCACCTCTTCCCTCCGATCATCTCACCCCTTAATTCCCCTCCCTATCCGTTCGCCCCAAAGTCTCGGCCCGTGACTGCTGTTGATAAATAAACACCCCATTTCCCAATGTATAGTTGTGTAGAACTACCGGCGTAGTCCCTCAGGAGGCCGGCGGGCAGGACATGGTGCACATAACGTCATCACGGTCTGCGGCGCATTCTATTGGCATAAGCATCGACGCGCTATTGTAGCAAATTCAAAATTGCTGTCGATGTGAATCTCAGCCCTTTCCTCCGCCAGCCCGGACTCGCACCGGGCCAAACCTCAACCCCCTTCGTCCGCCAGCCCAGACTCACACCGGTCCGGACCTCAGCCCCTTTTCCCCCGCCGCCTCGGACCTCCAACCCTCTTTTCCCCCGCTATCCCGGGTTTAGACTGGTCCGGATCTCAGCCCCTTCCCCGCCAGTTCGAACCCTCCAGTCTTCTTTCCTCTTCCAGACCCGTCCGGACCCCAGACCGGTCGGTACCTCAACCCCCTTTCCCCGCCAGACCGGTTCGGACCTCAGACCCGCCCGGACCTCAGCGCCCTTCCTCCGCCAGCCCGGACTCACACCAGACCGAACCTCAGCCCCCTTCCTCCGCCAGCCTGGACTCACACCGGGCCAAACCTCAGCCCCCTTCCTCCGCCAGCCTGGACTCACACCGGGCCAAACCTCAGCCCTCTTCATCCGCCAGCCTAGACTCACACCGGGCTAAACCTGAGCCCCCTTCCTCCGCCAGCCCGGACTCACACCGGGCCGAACCTCAGCCCCCTTCCTCCGCCAGCCCGTACACAGACAGGTCCGGACCTCAGCCCCCATGTGAGTCGATATGTGACCGTCGGCCGCAGTTCAGGTCCGAAAATAAGATAATGATAATAACAAAATAAGCCATTATAATTATGGACATTCTCTGCTTTTGCTCTGGGATGAGGCTGAGTCACATTTAGGGCTTAACCCATCCTCTAGCTGGTGCCGCCAATGCCATAAACATCTACGCTATGATAATATAGTTGATTTAGTTGCCGTTGGTCATTGTCTAGTTTCCTCATTACGTTTGGGGGGGGGCTGAGCCACGTTTAGCACCCCCGTGTCGAAGTTTTACGATTTTTTAATCACACTGTAGGCCTGTAGCTACACGTGTCATATACATGTAGAATCTATAGAGGTTCTCAACCTTTTTTCGCGCGCGACACACCTAAACTTGCAACCAAACTTCGCGACACACCATGATGCAATCGTCATGTGAATATCGTTAAAAAATTAAATTAGGTCTAAGCAGCTTAGCCAGGGCCGTATTTAGGGGTGGTCACAAGGTGCCAGTGCACACGGGCCTACACCACATATATATATATAGGGGCCTCCACCACACAAGCAAGAATTTTTTTACAGACTTTTTAAGCACTGTGTACTGGCCACAGATACAATTTCACGCAAATATTTTAAGAAAAGAAACAACTGAAAGAAACGTTATAAAAGCCTGCAAGGTCAGAAATTAGTTTCTCTTGGCTATGAAGTCATGTCAAATTAGTGAAACTTTGCGTGTTTTCTTCTTGGCAAATTCTGTCACGAGATCATCAAAGTTAATTTCACGCAGAAGGTCTGATTCTATGCTCATCAGAGCCAGATGGGACAGCCTCTCATTGCCTATCGATGTACGAACCCTATTATTAATGAGTTTCATTTTGGAGAAAGAACGTTCCGCACTACAGTTACTGACCATGAGCACCAGATACATGCGGAGTGCTATCTCCACATTAGGAAATGATCTTTGAACGTGTTTTCATGTATCAGCTGATACATGAAATTCGAGAGAGAGAGCTAGAGAGACATCCATAGCTTCTTCGTCCTTCAATGTCTCCACAAAATCAACAAACTGCACAAGTTCATCTCCAAAGCATTCATCGAGGTCATCTTTGTACACCCCAACAAGATTTGATGCTGCTGCCTGTAGTTCTTGTGATGACAGTACATTCAGTTTGCCTAGGAAGCCAAACCGAGACGAAACGAGCTCGTACGCACAAAGCCGGTGTTAAAATTGCAATTTTTATATCCCATGCCCATTGGGCCTCCACCACAGCGGTGCACATGGGCCTCCACCAAAGTAAATACGGCCCTGCATGTGGGCTTATAAGGCAAATATTGTGACTTCTCCCGATTGCCTATATCCTCACAGCCTACGCGGCTACGCCTGCTAAACTGCTAAGTGAACAAGTCAGCGTAATGCAAGAACGACGGTTGTATGCTGTGAGAATTCGCCACGCACCAATTCTTCGCGACGCACCAGCGACACACCACTTTTACGCGACACACCTCCGGTCGCTTCGCGACACACTAGTGTGTCGCCACACACCGGTTGAGAACCTCTGATGTAGAAGATTTAGGCTGCACGTAGGCCTACTATAGGGTCGCTGTTAATGCAAGCAGTGGCTAAGTTTTTCGATTTTTTAACGACACTGCATGTAGGTAGGCTATAATATACACCGTGATTCAAAAAAAGTAAGCCAAATTGTTTTTCATATAATTATCTCTAATGCCTGATAACATATCACGCTAAAATTTTCCAAATATTTAGAGAATTGGACTAAGAATATGATTCCAAAATTTTATGAGATAAAATTGAACGGATAAAAAGATATGAATCTTTAAACTTCATATGCCAAAATTGCCGTTTACAAGCAATTTTCTGTCAGATTCAATAAAATGTAAGTCAAACTTTTTCTTATATCTCTAATGCCTGATCATCAATCATTCTAAAATTTTCCAGATATGTAGATAATTGAACTAGCAATATGACCTCAACAGTATGATTTGATTATTTAATTTAATAAGATGCTCAAAATGTCATCCTCCAGCTTGCATGCAAGCCTTGAGGCGCAGGCGCCATTAGGCAACAGCATGGTCGATTATCCTCTGGTCCAGGCCATCCCACACTTCCAACAAGCGTTGCTTCAGATCGTTTATATCATGGATTGTTGTCTGGTAGACTCGGTCTTTCATTATGCACGCTCTACACTTTATATTCCGTAAAATTTTACTCCAGGATCACTGAAGACCAAAATTGGGAACTATCAGGCATCAAAACTGCAGCGAACACCATAAAAGATTTCCTGAAAACTGAAATTTCCGGAGATGAAGTTTAAATATTCATATCTTTCTATCCGTTCAAACTTATTACATGATATTTTGGAATCCTATTCTAGGTTCAATTCTCTAAATATCTGGAAAGTTTTAGTACGATTATATATCAGGCATTGGAGATATAATAAAAACAGTTTAGCTTACTTTTTTAATTGAAAATGACCCCAAAATTGCTTGTAAACGGCAATTTCGGTATATGAAGTTTACAGATTCATATCTTTTTATCCATTCAATTTTATTCCATGAAATTTTTGAATCATATTCTTCGTCCAATTCTCTAAATATTTGGAAAATTTTAGCGTGATATGTTATCAGGCATTAGAGATATATGAAAAACAATTTGGCTTACTTTTTTTGAATCACGGTGTACATGTGTCATTATAGAAGATTAGGCTACACTATAATTGGTGTCGCTGTTCTCCTTTAGGCCTATCCTTTATTGGGACTGGACCCGACTGCAGCTGGTAGGCTACTGTCTGTCAGATTACAAACAATGGTGGAGTTAAGAGGTTTACGTCTTTACAATGAGTTGTGGCATTTATATTTAACATTTCGACGTTGATTGGCGTACGTACTTCGGGCTTAACGACACTTTTTCATTTCGAAGATGATTAATGTCGGAGGCAGAGTAGGCCTACTAGGCCTACAATTAACCTCTCACTCCACGTTTTTTTCCTAGCCTATAGGCTATAGGCTATTGCGAACGAGCCACCCGCAGTAGGCCTAAAGATCCGAGAAATTATTCTCTGATAAACCGACCGACCGGGAATCGAACCCGGGGCGCCGGCGTGGCGAGCGGGCTACTGACCCACTCGGCCACTGAGGATCTCTCTGTTGATTGGCGTCAGACATATGGCTTCTTGTTAGCCTATAGATCGAGTGTCGTTCTACAATCAGAGATGCCACTCTTAGTTTTTTCCAACTAGGCTAGATCTAGGCAGTGGCGGTTCTAGAGTTTTTTAACTGGGAGGGGGGGGCTAAAAGTTGCCTTTGCCCCTCCCTCCCCAAGGTCTATATTTTGATGCTGCTGAATCTATTGACCCCAGTTGCCCGTTGCAGCATACTGTTGACATGAAAATTAATATTATCAGGCGGACATTCAATAGGCCTAAATAAAATGATTTATAAATTACAAATGAATTTAAGGAATTAAAGAATAAATAAATTTATAGCATAATTGTCTGTCAGTAAAGTAAAGGTTGCATAAAAAATACATAAAAACTTTAAAACGCAAAAAATGAAGAATAAAATGGGGCTTTCTAGAAAAACATTAATAAAAACACTAAAACGACTGTTTACAACTGCACTTTAACACATAATATTTGTTTTGTTACAACACACGAATTTCACGCATTTTAAACTGATGTATGGTTGTACCATTGCTGTCTTATGACTCAGATGCATATCATCACAGTCTTAAAGCTGTTCTTTTCAGCTTGGGTCGGGAGCGCTCCTGAGTAGTAACCTGATGGGCGCTATATGAATCTTCATAGTGCATCTTAGAAGAACAATGAGATATATATAATATAATTTATGTGAAATATATTATATATCTTAAAATGCACCATCAATGGTCCATCATGATTGTCAAAATTAAAATAAACTTTAATGTGCAGAGAAGACGGTATGCTACCAGACTTGCCCCTAAACAGAAGTTCAGAGGTACATGCACTACTAAGCATGCCTATGAATGCCATTCTCAAGTTAGAAGTTTTGAGCCCGCACATAGGAGCAAAGAGGTCACTTGACCCTGAAAAGTTACACCTTTTAACTTCTACCTTTGCTGTCACTACATTACATTTTTTGGGTTTTAAGCAACTTCTTAGCCAGAAAGCACTTAATAATACCAATAATACATAATGAAACTGAGAAATATTATTAACAACTAGCTAGAAACCTTTCTGGAAAATGCTCACTTTCTTAATTTCTTGTTTTACATTTTTCAAGCTCTTGCTATAAATCTAACAGTGACCATTCATTGTGTTTGCCAATTGCCCCTCCAGTTTACATACCTGCCGTAGGATTATCATCTAGGTGTTTTCGGTCTGGTCTGGGTTTCTAGGCTTTTTCTGTCAGGGTCTAGCCTTTTTTCTCAGGGTGGTTTTTTCGACTTTTTGCACATAAAAATAGACATTTTAAGGCGAAATTGCACAAAAGACGTGAAAAGTCGAAATTTTTTTAATCTGGACCAAAAATTGTAAATTTTTTAGCGAAAAACTTAAAAAAGGTCATCAGAAATTTTATGGGGAAGAAAAAGAGAGCAATTTTTAATATTCGGATGACAAAAAAGGTTGTCAGAAATTTCAGACCGGAAAAAATGGACAAATTTCTGCATTTTTAGAGAAATTGTCAATCTAGCATTTTATAGCCTTTTTTGCGACCGGATTTGATCATTTTTCAAAATTCAGAATGGCTTCCCTGTCTACAATGAATAACATAACATAACATAAGTTTTGAGTGGTTCAGAAGACCAGGCCCTGTGTTAGAACCACTTCCTTTGTCGACCAGGAACATCTAGTATCCCAATTTTTCAAGTTTCCTTTTAAACGCTGCAACTGTGTCCACCGACACAGTGCTGTCGTCCAAGCCGTTCCAAATGTCAATAACTCTTGCACTGAAGAATTTCTGCCCCAATGTTCCCGTCGGCTTCTTAAACAATTTGTACCTATGACCCCGAGTTGCTTTGTTTGGTGCTAATTCAAAAAACTTCTCCCAACATAGTGCTTCCTTTCCAGTAATGATCTTGTATGCTTCAATTAGGTCTCCTCTGCTCCTCCGTCTCTCCAGTGTTGTTAGCCCACACCTTTCCAATCTCTCCTCATAGCTCAAATCTTTGTAACCCCAAATCATCTTTGTAGCTCTTCTCTGTACTTTCTCCAGTTTTTCAATGTCCTGCTTCAGGTATGGATTCCATGCCTGAATGCAGTATTCCAGCTGTGGCCTAACCATTGATTTATAAAGCCTCAGTATTGTATCCTTATCTCTAGTAACTATTGTCCTTTTTATCATGCCTAATGTTGAATTTGCCTTTTTTGCTGCTTCAGTGCATTGCCTTGAAGGCTTTGCACTCTTGTGCATGATCACTCCTAAGTCCCTTTCTTCATAATAAGTAGGTTTCAGCTCCAGCGGGTAGCTATATATGCGTATCTGGTCAACAAAATCGCTGAAGAAAGTTTTGTGAATCGAAAATGTTCTGATACTATTCAAACTGTTTGTGTTCATAATTGTGAAGTCTGATATTAACGAATTTGTGTCAATTTGGACCTGGGCAGAGGAATGGAAGAACGCGTTCAAACGACAGCAACGGCCAGGAATTCCGTCTGCCGGGGAGACCATACGCCCTCTGGTCTTTACTCTACCACCGCTGGCAATTGCCATCCGAGCACCTCATGTTCGCGTTCAGTCTGCAACTCTTTCAACAGTGACGTATCAGATGCCGCATCTGAACACTTAAAGTCTTATAACACACACGCTAATTCTTGTTCAAATATCTCAGATGTAAACCGATTGATCAGCGTTGAAAAAGCGAAGATCCTTGCCCTTTTAATTGTGATCGGAGCCATGCTGTATCACGGATTGATTCACTTTAATTACGGTTTGTGATTACGTGCTTCGATTCTGATTCTATTCACGTTTGATTGTATATAATTTGATTAAGTCGTCTATCGCAGTGCACACAAAATCTGAAGCGTCGGTAACTCTTGTTTTGTAACTAAATTTGGCATTCATAATCCAATTTGCATGTCTAATTGAGATCCAATAGATCATATAGACGAGGAAGCATACTATAATGTTATTCATAATATAAAGACCCACATAATAATTATAAGACCCACATAATTATAATTATTATGTGGGTGTTTACTTAAGTATCGTAATGATTTTGAATTATTTTCGGTCGTTTTGCAAGCAGTCTACTTATAGCCTAATTATCATTGCAAATGTTTTTGTAATGTTGAATCTGAAGTAGTGCTTTTAAGCTTTGTTAACTGTGCTTACTTTATAGGGCCGTGCTGTTGCTATAATGATTGCGATAATTGGTGTGTTATATTTTTAAGGACTGTTACTAAATGTCAATAATTTTGCCTCCAGGGTGATACCTAGAATCACAGGTATTCAAATCTTCTAGAATTGATCCTGTAATTTTCAAAAGCTGAAGAACCTGAGAAACTTTTGTGGCATTATAAAACACGCCAGAAGCTTTATCTATTTAAAATTATTACTGGTGGGCAATATTCGCGATGTTAAATGATTAGAACTTATCTTGAGAGATTTCATATTCTGACATTTCATCTAATGCAAAGTTTTTAATGAAAAATATTCATGGACAAAAGAAAAGCGAAATAGATGTTTGAATACTTTTGGTGCCAGTTTCCATCAGGTGACTTTTGCTGACAGTCCCCAAAATGTGTCCTTACCTACCAATTAATTGCTTGTAACAACCATGATGATATTAATATTGTGATTAATCTCTGGCGATAACAGTTACTTGTATTTTGTATGCTGTAGGCACTGACTCTTGTCAGTGGTTGCTTGGCAACGGACGTTTCCAGGGCTACGGAATCTGGCAGCCTTATGGGTGCATGATGCACAAGTTCAGCAAAAAGTTTGCTTGTGCTGTTTTACTTCCCGTTTTCATACTTTTTATGAAATTTTGCTTTGACCAAACTTCAGATTAAAATGGTACTGGGTATCAATTACTTTGATATTCAGCCATCACTGAGTGATGATGATGATGATAAGGCGTACAAAAAATTGTTGTGTTTCCGGTAACCCGACCGACCCATTTTTAAGGCCGCGACTCAAATATTTTTGTAAAAAATTTTTATTAAAAAAAACAATTCAAATTTTAAAAAAAATGTTTCTAAAATAATTTTTTTAGACATTTGTATTGACATAACATAAGAGACGTCAACAAAATGAAATTAATAGGACTATTTCTAGAGCAGTTTCAGGTGCAGACAGTCGGGAAATAGGCAGTTTATACTTGCTTAGAACACGTACTTTGTTTCAGCGTGCAAAAAAGACTAGTGGGGTATACTTGTTTGGATAGTCACTGCATAAAAATATTTTACCAAAATAAAAATATTTTCCGACCTACCTACCCAATTTTTTTAGCTCTGTTACCAGAAACACAACATTTTTTAACGCCTAATGATGGTGGTGGTGGTGGTGGTGGTGGTGGCAATGACGATGATAATATGATCTTTAAGTCCATAGGGGGAATGAAGCATCTCAGGACAAAAAAGTGCGTATATAGTGCTTGCATAACGGGCCAAGTGGATTGTTAAGCTCCAGACTCTGCTTTAGAGGAGATGATGATTGTTTAATGTTGTTTGCATCTTTTCTGTATGTTTCTCCATATTGTGTTCCTTTCCCTCATTTGTCTGCTTCTTTAAAATTCTGCAGTTGTTCTATTTGCAGACTTTTTCATCTATTGCATGATTTCTAGATTTTTTGCCTCATGGTGTGGGCCACCTGCTAGTGTTTGCTTTCATTGTCTGCCTTTTTACACCTGTGCACTGAACTGAATTTATAATTTTTCAGTGACTCGTTGAATTGTATGCGATACATATCGTACTGGGGAGGAAGAAATGACATTGCATTTGTTGGTGACTCAAGAATACGTCAGCTCTACTTCGAATTCATAAGTCTTCTATCAAAGGAAGATGTCTTGCCATACAAGGAACAAGGTGACATGCGGTTTACAGATCCAAAAAGTCATTTGCAAGTGGTATGTATGATTTAACATAACACGTAGCCTACATGTAGCGTTAGGACTATCATAACTGAATACGTTTTTGAATTTAAATCCAAGGCTTTTTGGAAGCAATGATCATTGTTCTGGTGAGTTCTGTTAAAACAGTTGGTAGGTGCTTCAGCTTCATCTCTGTTGCAGATCATATTCAATTATGATCTTCTGTTCTAACACCAGACCTTTTTGATTTACTCTGTACAAATCTGGAATACTATTGAAATATTGTCATCTAATACAGAACCAGGAGCATGTGACGCTTTGCAGTTGGTGTATGATTGATTGTCTGCTCGGTCAATTATTAATTTCTACTGAATTTCTACAGTGTATTATTATTATGCACCTAAAATTTGATTTCATCCAGAATTTCATCTGGTCTACTTTTGTGGATGAATCAATGCTAGACGTCTATCAGAAATGGATTGACATGAGAGCTGACCTACGACCTAAAGTTATTGTCACTGGCAGCGCAACTGTAAGTCTTCAATGCTCTGTAGTGATGAGCAGCAAAGCTCGAGGGTACGTACCATACGTATTCTATTTTTTGAAAGGTACGTACGTATTTTAACGTACCCTATTTTAGGGTACGTAAACAAAAAATAAAATACGTTAACCATGTCATTGTTCATTATAAGAATGTTCAATTTAATTTAAGCAAGGGGTCATTGCATAATTACGTAACGCCGAAAATGACCGTTTTCGACCCACCCACCCACCCTGTAACGCTTCGTAACGTTTGCCTTGACCCACCCACCCACCCTCCCAGCGTTACGTAACGGTTGTTAGGAAAAATCAGTTGAGATTTAGGTCTATAATTGTTGGTTTATGTGAGCACGTAATCATAGTTCATATTTTGATAGTGAATTTAATATAGCATATAGTAGACTGTGTGAATTGTAGGCTAATTTGGCAGTAGGCTAGGCCTACAATATACAGAATGTTTTATTTACATGAATGACATTCATGTTTGAAATGCATAAAGAGTTACAGTAGGCCTATAGATTATGTTTTACACACTGATGAAAAGTATCACGGACTTTAACTTACTAATTAATAATTAATAAAGATTAAGATTAACTAATTATTTGCTTATTCTGGGCACTTCGATAATAATTCCTACTTATTTACTAGTCCTAATAGAAATATATATACTGCTTAGTTTTGTTAAGCACAATTTTAAATGTTTAAATTTTTGTCCACTAAGTAGGCCTAAAATGATAAAATATGGCGTTAAGGTGGTTCCTCGATGTCAGGAATTCAAGGAGAATTAGGCCTACCAGGCTACCACGTTGTTCCGTTGGTAAAACTGTCACAGATCCAAACAATTCGAACAGCGGTTTCCGGTTTGCACAAACGGGAGAACAGAACTGACCTGGGATGTAACAGGTGTCTGCTGCTGGATCTTATTCAGATAAATAGATCTACTTCAGTTAAGTATTAAATCAATGCCAGAAAGTTTAAACTTCGATCACATCATGTTTGAAGTGTCACTCGATGGTAATTTAATATTCATAAAAAATTCAAGGCGTTACGTAACGTTCAGCTTCCCCCACCCACCCACCCCCGTAACGTCTCGTAACGTTTTCATTGACCCCACCCACCCACCCCCGAGCGTTACGTAATTATGCAATGACCCCCAAACAATCACAGGCACAGCCCAGTATACGGCGTAGTAAATTGCTGCACTGCCATATTGTAGGTCTGTGTTTATCCAAGCATACATTGCACTTAATGCACTAATGTCAGTCAGTCGGCTCAGTTCTGCTGCAGCACTTCAAAGGTGTGTTCTTATGCGATTGCCTGATCCAACCCAGAACTGTTAAAAAATTGCATTCAATCAAATAATTTTTTTCGCATTTTTCAAAACTTTCACGTGCGTATATTCTTTCCCATGTTCTCTGGGTATCGCTGAATCGCTGACTGATGCGTAGGCTATAGGCCTAGGCTAAGACATACTACATGCAACTTTCGGGTTACAGCAATTTGCAAACCAGTGACGTGTAGGCTACTTACATGCATTGATATGTATGTATTAGCTGGATTGATAAGGCTTCGTATAGTGGTCCATGGCCGACGGCGAATGACACGTGACTTCCTGTACAGGCAAAGAGCGCTTGTTCCTATGTAAACACATGTTAAATTCGTCAACTTTAAAAGCAATTTCCAAGAAGTCTGGTCAGCGGCCGCTAAATACAGTTAAGTTGATTGGTTCGTATGTCATTCAACTCAAAAACCCCAAGGTGGTTTTAAACAATTTTGCATCATTGCTGAGAAATTTGCGTTTTAAAGCGGAGTGTTGTGCCGCCTATCCTTTACTATGGTTTGCCTCTAGGAATTCTGGGAGTTGCCGCAGAGAGTCCTGGGAGTTGCTCTTAGCTTTGTCCCAAAGAATTCTGGGATATCCTTTAGTGAGCGATAATCCAAACTTTCAAAGGCAATGATCAATCCAGTAGTTATATAATACATATCAATGCTTACATGTAGCTTTCATCAGAAAGACAGTACAATTTGCATTAAATTAATTATAACCATAGAGATGTACGCTATATATATAAAATATATAGGCTAGAGAGAATATGGCCTATCTCCTCTGTATAAAAAAGTGAAGTTATCAACGACCTTATATATATTAACGGTAATCACGCCAGTGACGTCACTCTGTGCAAACGACCAATCACCGGCGAATCTTGTGTCGACCATGGTATGTGATTGGTCGATATGAAAAGAGACAGCGGCGCCTATGATTGGTCGATATTTTTATTTATTTATTTATTTGAGAATTTGATATAGCGCTCCTTCAAGGTTACTACTCAGGAGCGCTTCAAAGAATAATAATTATTCTTTGAAGAATAAATAAATTTAAATTTATTTAAATATAAATTTTTAAATACAATATAATGTATTTAAAAATTTATATAGCGCCTCTTGGGAATAACTAAGCAGAGGCGCGCATAGCAGGAAAAACATCCGCCCTATCTAAAGCCTCAGATGTTAGAGTTATCATCACAACAGATCTACGATTACATCCACAGCAAACACCGACCCAAACAGAAAAGTCACTGTAAACAAAACTCCATCGCAAACACGCAGAGTCCAGTCAACAGATTCTAGTCTGAGGGTGACAGAAGATGCACACTCAAATGTTCCGCGTATGATGTAATGTTGTTATCCAGAGCTTCCCTCGCAACGTCATATGGGTTTAAGTTGAACGGCATTCGCCAGATGGCAGAGATGTTGAAATGGCTGACCAGACCAGCTTCTCGAACGAGTCCTGGAAGGCGTAGAACGGCATTCGCCAGGTGGCAAAGATGTTGAAATGGCTGACCTGACCAGCTTCTCGAACGAGTCCTGGAAGGCGTAGAACGGCATTCGCCAGGTGGCAGAGATGTTGAAATGGCTGACCTGACCAGCTTCTCGAACGAGTCCTGGAAGGCGTAGAACGGCATTCGCCAGGTGGCAGAGATGTTGAAATGGCTGACCTGACCATTTTCTCGAGCGAGAGTTGATAGCGTTGAGCGTCATTCGCCAGGTGGCCGAGATGTTGAATTGTTGGCGAACAACCTAGCGTCCCTTCTCGATGGTAAAAATAAACTCGTCCAATGGCGGCCATCAAAAGAAAAGATATGAATAGGCGATTTCTCATGGTATGTGATTGGTCGATATGAAAAGAGACAGCGACGTAGATTTACAGACGTGATTTTCCCTCTAGCCTTATATTTTAATACATCTCTATGATTATAACCATAGAGATGTACGCTATATATATAAAATATATAGGCTAGAGAGAGTATGGCCTATCTCCTCTGCATAAAAAAGTGAGGTCATCAACGACCTTATATATATATTAACGGTAATCACGCCAGTGACGTCACTCTGTGCAAACGACCAATCACAGGCGATTCTCACGAGACTTACGTCGCCATGTTCGCTTTAAAATTATTTACTCTTCCAGCTGATCGAAGGTGTAAGACTGTGATTGGTCGGGTCCAATTAGACAGTATGTGATTGGTCGGGTCCAATTAGACAGTTGTGATTGGTCGGGTCCAATTAGACAGTTGTGATTGGTCGGGTCCAATTAGACAAAGATTTCAATGTATAGACGTGATATTCCCTCTAGCGTTATATTTATTATAATACATCTCTATGATTATAACCATAGAGATGTATTATAATAAATATAACGCTAGAGGGAATATCACGTCTATACATTGAAATCTTTGTCTAATTGGACCCGACCAATCACAGTCTTACACCTTCGATCAGCTGGAAGAGTAAATAATTTTAAAGCGAACATGGCGACGTAAGTCTCGTGAGAATCGCCTGTGATTGGTCGTTTGCACAGAGTGACGTCACTGGCGTGATTACCGTTAATATATATATAAGGTCGTTGATGACCTCACTTTTTTATGCAGAGGAGATAGGCCATACTCTCTCTAGCCTATATATTTTATATATATAGCGTACATCTCTATGATTATAACCGAAGAATATATCGAATTAAATTTACTGCTACACTACCGGAAGTACCGGTTTCAATGACGCATAGGCCTACAGTTGACGTCAGATTATACGTAGGCTATGGGTCGACCGTCGCCGAGTAGACCATGAATAAAATTTTCGTGTATACGGTACGTACCATACGCGTATTCTATTATTTGAAAGGTACGTACGTATTTTAACGTATTCTATTTTAGGGTACGCGTACCCTCGAGCTATGATGAGCAGATAATTGCGATCTTGCTTTAACAGTGCTTCATTTTTTAAGCTTTTTGTGATGAAGCACTTGATTCTGACTTAAATTGTCTTTAGCCAGTCAGATCAGAGATATTTTATCTGAATGTGTTTGTTTTGAGGATATCGAATTTTTCTGTGTGAGGCCAATTTAAGAACGTTTTAATTACTATTCTAGAGTTTAACGACATGTTATGACTAATGGGATATTAAGCGATAATTGGAAATCCGATTAATGGTTTCGAAAACAATTATTGGTTTTTATTATTTACAAACCGATAATAAAAATTTGATATTAACGACCCTAGTGTCTTTAAAGATAATTAATGATTGTCTTTCAGTTCATTTTATAGGAGTTTCTTCCATCAATTTTTCACGTTCTCACTCATCATTTGATTCATGTCGGACAGGTTGAGGTGACAATATTCAATACAGTGACCCTACAGATGCTACTGTCATATTTTACATGGATTACGATTATTTTGTATTTAACCCTTTAATGCCGAGATGGTAGTAAATGGTATGGGAAATCCTATACCTTCCGGCATTAAAGGGTTAAAGAAAACATTTGACGATTCTTCATTTTTGAGAAGGAGTTCTCCTTCTTCAGTCGATTTGATTTGTTATCAAGTTCATACAAGCAATTAATTAGTACCTGAGAACATTATAACATTTCATCATACAAGTTGATCTATGTGTTTCCAGTCCTGACTGATCCAGGACCACAACCGAGATGATCCAGTCATGCAAAGAAGTTGTTATTTAAATTGTCTAAAATATTCTTCATGCAGAGTGAATTGCCTAAAGGAGATTCTTAGAAGATGCTGTAAAATGTCAGACCTTTCATATGTTCATGCCCTTGCTTGTTTGCATGATTATTTACTAGCTTATCTTCTTACTTGTTTACTCGCTGCTGATGAAATATACTCGCTTATATCTTACCGGATTTTTTAAACTGTGGTTTTAGTGGACAATTAAAAGATACAATGCTTCAGAGGAGGCATTTTTGTCATACAAATGTAAGTAACAATATTTGGATATGCTTAGATTGTGATTAACTCCGTTACTATATAAGCCTCTTCTTATGCCATTATAAGTGTGAAAATAATTTACGATGCTAAACTACACGTTTACCTATAAGCGTCTGTCACACGGAGATGTTGGGGTGAAGGATATTTTTATTTTACGTTGAAACATGACAAAAACAATTAGGGCAGCCTTAATTTTTTAGTTTTCGGGCTTCTTTCCCTTCGGGCTAGAATTATTCCCTCTGGCGAGGATCAGCTGCAAGTTTTCAGACTTTATAGCTGAGTTTCATTTAGCTGAATGTAATGGAGTTCAACCTTTGATACAGAATGCTATAAAGCTGACAAGTTGTCTATGCAGCCACTCGACTTAATCGACATGCATGGAATAATGGCATTGCACGTGGACGTAGTTCAGAGTAGCACCGACTAAACGCTACTTAATGAATCTGTTTTTGATCCTCAGGACGAAGTAATTCCTTGTTCTTCCTCAGAACAAATTTCACAAAACGTCTGTGACTCATCCTGTTTGCTAGTCACTTCTCTATTATGTTTCCAGTGTACGCTATATGCACCCATTAAAATGCTGTAGCAAAAGCACTAGCAAAAGACTTTACGATGATCAAAAGAGCTTATGCTGGCTTCACTTCTTTCGTTTCCTTTGCTGGTTGTGCTAAATAACCAGTTCTTATATAGAGTGACATGGATTACCATTTGGAGTTATAGCATATCAGGCCGCGAGTCTTGTCTAATATTTACTCCTGGCAGTAGGTTTAGTAAATCAACTATGTCACTGCAGATTTGGATGTGTGTGTGTGTGTGTCAGCAATTTACAGTGCATTTTAATATACTTGCTTAAAGTGCTTTACATCAACAAGCCACCTAGTGACTTAAAGAGCAGCTGTGATGCTGATTAAATTATGCTTCAGAACATTTTACTGGACCGTGCAAATCTCTGTGAATATGCTAGCACAAGGTTTTCTGCGTTTTGCGCTAGTTCTTGTAAGAGATAATATTTCTCGTTCATCGTAAACTGTTTTTTGTTCAACAGACAACTTATCTGTGCTACTTGGAAAGTTTGAAAAGCTCAAAAATGGTACCAAGATTATATGGATGCTACAAGGTAGGCATAAACAGCATGGTTGGCAAATGGTATGAATGGAGGAAGGAAATTACAGTGGATTCTGTAAGACTGTAATTATGTTTTGCTATGGCAATGCTCTTGTCCTTCACTGTCGAGCTGCTGCATTTGTTTAGCTTGAATTATTTCTATTTAATATTAGCTGTTAGATATAAAAAATGATAGTGCTTGATGATAGATTATAATTGGCAGGGGTTGCTATGTTATGAATGAAAACTTAGGCACGTTGCACAAGTGACCATCCTGGTATCGAAGGTGAATTAGAGAAAATAAAACTCTGCTAAAATGAATTCCCTCTTTAGATATGAATTAATTTGAAGGCAAAGATGAAATATTTAGCAGATATGATCATCACATCAACTTGCATATTTGTCATTATACTTGACACTGGACTAAGTAACTTTGTCTTCTGACTAATGAGATTTAAAATTGGAGACTTTTTCGTCATAGATCCTGTGGTGGAGTCGCAGTTGTCTTCAACTCGATCGATGATTACAAACAAACAGATCGACATGTACAACAGAGTGGCTTTTGAAGTACTGTAAGAATAACTTTTCTTCTTAACCATTGTTCTTGGCATTTAACCCTTTATCGCCCAAAGTGTAGTAAATAGTATCGGAAATCTTATATCCTCGGTTACTAACTTAGGGTTGATACAAACGCAACATCAATAAATCTGAAGTCTGGATATTAATTTTTAAATTGTTTGGTTTAGTGCTTTCAAACAATGTTTCGTATAATCATGATCTGATGTTGATGCTCATCAGTTTGATTCGTGTCTTGAAACAGTGACAGTTTAACCCTTTAATGCCGGAGGTATAGGATTTCCCATACCATTTACTACCATCTCGGCATTAAAGGGTTAATTAAGCAAATTTGAATTTGTTATCAATGGTCAAGTGCTCTTAATGGATCTTTGAAGTAAGTCCTTGTATAAATGCTGCTTTAAAAAAAAGATAGACATAGAGTTATTAGATGGCGGTGCTATAAAAATACTGAAATAATAATGTTAATGTTGATATTGAAAACATGATATTTTACAGGGTGACACGAAAGTTCGTTCACCGTTTTCAAAATGCGTTATCTCAGTAACGGCTTCATATTTCTTTCTAATAGCCTATTTTGTCAGTGTATGCATAGTCAAATTAAAGATATTCGTACAAATTTGATTATGATCCGGCCGTTTTCACCATTAGTTATAAGAAAATGTAAAGACGATCAGTTTTTGCGGAAAAACTGCGTTCATCAAATTTTACACAGTAAAGAAAATGTTTATACGCCTGGCCTCGTATACAAGCGTGACAAGACACTGTTGTTACCTATATAGGACATACACAGACGTATGCTATTAGCGTACACTATCTCCTTTCTGCTTAATGACGGCACTGACTTTATCCAGCATAGAAAGAGTAAGCCTACATCTCGCCTGCTACGAAGATGAAGTTTAGTCCTTCGGTGATGGTTTGGGGTGGGATGACTGCCATGAGTTTCACTAAACTTCAATTTGTGCCAAATGGTACCAGAATGAACTCGCAGTACTACATACATCACCAACATTCTCGAGCAGATCGTGAAGCGAGCGTTCGAGAGAGAAAATGACAACGGCAGTGTCAATCAACGAAAGTTGTTTGTTGAGCAGGATGGCGCACGCTGTCATACATCAGCTGTGACGATAAAGTGGCTAGACGACAACCATCCGTCACACATAAAGCCGAAGAATTGTCCACCCAACTCTTCGGACCTCTCTCAGATTGAGAACTTGTTGAGTATTTTATCTCTCAGCGTTTATAAATATCCTGAACCAAAGAACGTTGATCAGCTCAAGCGTCACGTCCAAATAGCGTGAAGATCGATAGCAGTTGGGACACTTCAGACACTGATTCAGTCATGCCAGATAGAGTCATTAAGCAGAAAGGAGCTACTGTGCGCTAATAACCTACGTCTGTGTATGTCCTAGATAGGTAACAACAGTGTCTTGTCACGCTTGTATACGAGGATATAGGCGTGTACACATTTTCTTTACTGTGTAAATTCGATGAACGCAGTTTTTTCCGCAAAAACTGGTCGTCTTTACATTTTCTTATAAATAATGACGAAAACGGACCGGATCATAATCAAATTTGTACCAATATCTTTCATTTGACTGATGCATACACTGACCAAATATTATAAAGAATTATGAAGCCGTTACTGAGATAACGCATTTTGAAAACGGTGAACGAACTTTCGTGTCACCCTATATTATAATGTTGATTGAGCGAGTTTTGTCTAAGATTAACAGTTTAGCATTTATTTGATCAGGCATTGTATATATACATATATACAGTATTATTATACACATAAATGTGTATGTATACATTTAACTTGCTTCTCATGGGGTCTTCCGCACTGGAAGAGCCCCTGAACGGTTCACTCTTCTAGAGGCACTTTATAAATGATTAAATACAATGCAATATAATTGTATTTTTTTATACATGTATTTTTAAGTGTTATTGATAATCTCTTGTGAGATGCTGAAGGATGTTTTGGTCTTATGAATATAAAGGATGGTCAGTTCCGTGTTGATATGGTCTTCATCACGTCTCATTGCGCAAGGCTACACTCGTGAGACGATAGATGGACTTCACGTCGGCAAGAACACGATTGGTTGGGACGTTCAGATTCTGCTGAACATGTACTGCAACGATCACATGAACTTCAACGATGGAACATGTTGCACAACTATAGAAACGGCAACAACAACTCAGCTTGTAATGGCGCTGATCTTCATACTGAGGTGAAGGAAATATATTTCTGATTCATAATTGATGTTGCTTTTATGCAATTTTGGATAAGTGACTGAAGAAATTTTCATTGGGGCTGTTAAATATAAAGAATTGGGACCATAAAAATCACAATTTGTTTCATATGTTGAACAAGTACACGACCTTTACTGAATGTTCAGTAGTTTTTACTTTTCCATTAATTACAGACTGATATTCTTCAAGATATGCTTTCACGTATGGATATTGAATGATCAGCTTGAAATTGTTTAAGCTAATTAGAGAACTTCAGGTATTTGAATCTAGTTGAATATATTTATTAATTGAGTCTAGCGTGATAAATTATGGTGTTCTAAATTGTTTTACGTGAAAGTAGTTTTCATGGAATGGCTGATTAATGTGTCCTGACTTTGAATGACTTTGTGTGAATGATGGTGTTGCAAAAAATCTTTTTTTCATTTTATTGCTGCTCTATTTTAGTTTTGTTATCATGGTAATTATGACCATCTGGCGCTACAAATCTTGCCTCACAAACCTTGGCTGCACTGCCCTAAAGCAGGCGAGTGATTCAAGTGAGACTTCTAGTAGCCACGAACACAGTATTCCATCAGTGAAAGCCTCCGATGGACCAGTTGCTGAGGAGGGTGTACAGAAGCAGAATCTCGACTGGCTGTGGGAACTTGTGACGTCCTTGTCTCGACTTGGACTCATCATGCTTTATTTCTTTCTGTGTGATCGGTTAGTATTTATTTATTTTTTATTTATGTGGAACGGAGATTTCTTCTAATTTCTTTTCTGGTTCTCTTTCTTTGATTATACATTGGTTGATGGGATTGTTAAGGACGTGGATTTTTTAAGGCAATTCATTCCTGTCCTCAGTGTTTTAATTCTGGTTTAGAATCAGTGAATAGCCTGGGCTTAATTTCTCTGTTGCATTAAGCCAAAATTCCACGTGTAAGCCACAAGAACTTTTCAATGGCGTAACAGTTGGCTGCAATTACAATTGCTACTTAACTCGAGGATATGCAGAAAGATATTGGAGCATACTGCATTAATATAGTGTTATTGATTCTCATTCCTTAAAGATATGGATTCTGTTTACAACGTTATCATTTTCCGTAGTACACGATTTTTAACCTTTTGATAAATTTGACAAAAGACTGTTATATGTATGTTTTTTTCAATTTGCCTTTAGAACAACATTTTCCATGGAAGAGGACAAGTACTACACTCACATGAATTTCTTTCTTCCATTTTCTTTTCTCATGATTCTCGGATTGTTCTTCACAGAAAACACAAAACATGTGATTATCTCATTTCTCTGTCAAATGTTGGAGGCTTGCCATAGTTTTATCGAGAGATATAATTTCATAACTGAACTGAATAATGTAAAGTCGTGAAGTTCGGTCTACTTTAAATCTAGCTTATATGAACATAAGCTTTATAAAGTTTATTACCTGGGTCTTTTAAATGTGTTACGTTATAGCTGTTATTATGATTTCAGATGATATGTTTGTTCTCGTTTTAATTTGATGACATTTTTCAAATCTAATGATTTAAAAAAAGTTTACTTTTTTTCTTCATGATAAATATCAAGGAGCATCTATGGTTCATGCAATTTTTTATGAGTGAGTGCTTGTTTTAAAAATCAATTCCTGCTATGAAGACTTTATTTGTCATTGACTAATTCAGCTTTGTTTTTCTGTAGACATCTATTTTGCATCGAGATTTGACAGACGAATGGAAGGGATGGATGCAGCTTGTTTTTCTGATCTACCATCTGACGGGAGAGAGCAATGTCCTTCCCATCTACATGCAGATTCGAGTCATGGTCTCCTCATATCTCTTCCTCTCCGGATTTGGACATTTCTACTTCTTCTTCACAAAGGCCGACCACTCACTGCACCGTTTCTTCACGGTAAACTGTCACGATTGTATTCGTCAGGCATTTGTGATCCAAACCATTGGTCCATAACTATCTTCGGACTAAAATCTGTTTTACTAAGAGCCAACACTAAGACCGGACCATTTTAGTTCAGGTCTTAAGACCAAAACTTCTTGGCCAAAATCTTAATACCTCTGTTAGTAGGAGAAGAGAACACTGTGAAGGTAAATGGTTTGATTATGCTTGCTTTCAGTCCATCAATTTGTAACCTTTTATTTGAAATGTTCTAAGTACCAGTTGAATACGTTGTAAATAGAGTCGTATACTTTTGCATCAACTGCCATTATTATAATTAATTTTGGCATTTTGTTTCAGGTGCTTATTCGAATGAACTTTCTCGTCATTGTTCTTTGTCTGGTGATGAATCGTCCGTACCAGTTCTACTATTTTGTTCCTCTCGTCTCTTTCTGGTTTGTCGTTGTCTACTTGTTCATGGTTGTCTGGCCTAACATTTCTGCACCCTCCATTGAAGGTAAGCTTTGTGACCTGCGTTTTCATACCAGAACATATCTGCTTTCAGAATTCACTGGTCAATGGTCATGCCAAGGACTTCATTCTAATATGTCTTATGAACGTAGCATTGATTGGGATATCCGTGAAAGAGTTCTTTCAGAGTTCTATCTATGTCTGTACCAGCAATATTGAAACGCTTAATGTTTCAACTTTCAACGGCTATAAAAAATGTTGCACATTTACACTTGTCAATTTAACAGATGAAGAGTTGTTTCTATGCTCATATTAATTAACAAATGTATGATGTTAGCTATTGAGGCAAATCAAATAGTGATCGACTTCTCAATTGAAATTTAGTAAATTTCATAGTGAGAGTTATCGTGTCGTTAGAATGTTCGAGTTTGTAAGTAGACTCAAAATCTTGATGATTGGCCATTGACATTAATAGTTTCTTGTTATGATATATCATTTAATAGTTTTACAGATGTACTAGACATTGATAACTTTATGTTCTGTACTATACTACTTTGGTCACTTTGATGTGGTTGCTGTTTCCTTTTAAAGCGATCTTTAAACACGGTCTTTTTGTTTTCTTCTTTTAGTAAATGCGTTGCATTATCTCTTCATGATATTGAAGTTTGCCGCTCTTGCGGCTGCGCTCACGTTGATGTACTCCTCTGAGGTTTGAGTCAAGTGTAAATTTAATCTATTTTCTTTGCTGTATAATTTATTTGTTAGTTTCATGCACTGCAGAAAATGCAGCTACAAACTCACAAACTTTATGCAGTATATTAATGATAAAAGTAATTACTGAGACTTCATATTACTGGTTTAATAAGACTTGACTATCTATATATATTAATTCATTCATTTATTTCGAGAATTTATACATAGCGCCTCTTCAAGAAACCTACTGAGAAGCTTTCCCAGCCCAGCCACAACTAAAAAAAGGTATATATATATATAGGGTTTTATGAACGTAAGTTCATTCTGAGTGATACCGTTGAGATATTTGTGTTTTGTAGGTATTTTTTGAGAAGATCTTTTTGTCTCGTCTTCTCCGAGCGCTGTTCGTGTCCACAGACGACTCAATTTACGACTGGCGGTTTCGCTGGAGTCTTGACAGATATGTATGCATGATGGTGTTCTTGTGCTTCAGATTTTAGACTTCGATTAAATTATGTGGAAAAAGAACAATGCTTAAATGTTCTAGTTACGTTTAATTGATTAAATTCTGTGTTACAACCAAATGAAAACCTGTGTTAAGATTTGATAGGAATTGCACACAGTGTTGAATGTAGAAGGATTGCACAATCTGAATTTTAATGCTCACGTATATGCTCAAAATATGAGTCAAAGAACAGCTCGTTTTATGGTAACTTGTAATTTTTTTCTATTTTTCATGATACGCTGTTTTCTTGTGTCAAAACTAAGCTGCAGTGTTGCTGTATTATTGCTCATCTGTTCTGCAAGTGTATATTTTTAGAATGAGTTGTGCATAAGATCATGTGACTGAAGTCTTGTTTTAGAAGTGTGTGTGTGTGTGCTCTTGTAAATTGTAGAGTACTCTCTACGGAATGCTCTTTGCATTTGGTCTGCTCGTCAGCCGTAAATTTAAAGTGTTCAACGAATCGAACAACGATTCTGCCGTCTTGTCGCATAAATTTTCGTGGCTTCTCTGTCTCATTTCCATCGGTGGCTTACTGGTATGAATTTATTTATTTATTAATTAATTTATTAGCAGCACTTATATAGCTTCTTCTTCAAGACTAACTACCCAGAAGCACTCCTGACCCAACCTTGGCTAAATAGGGCAGTCTTAACTCTTAAGACTAGAAAAGAACGTGGTGGAGTGATCCCCTGGGCACTCGGTGATACCTGGGCACTGGTTGAAGTGCCAGAGGAAGCCCGTTCCAGTTGGCAGGGCAAGTGACCAAGATCACGGCATTGCCTTGTGGATTGTCGAAACCTGTGAACGAGAGACAAGAAGCTCAGCATGAACAGATGAACGAATGGACAAGAAGCTGAGCATGAACAGATGAACGAAGGGACAAGAAGCTGAGCATGAACAGATGAACGAATGGACAAGAAGCTGAGCATGAACAGATGAACGAATGGACAAGAAGCTCAGCATGAACAGATGAACGAATGGACAAGAAGCTCAGCATGAACAGATGAACGAATGGACAAGAAGCTCAGCATGAACAGATGAACGAAGGGACAAGAAGCTGAGCATGAACAGATGAACAAAGGGACAAAAAGCTCAGCATGAACAGACGAACGAAGGGAACTCTCGCATTGGACGTTCAGGGTAGAACAACAAAGTTCCCGCAAATGATGTAAGAAGACTGATAGTTGAAGAGCAGAATGTCTTTTTTCAAGTATGAAGTTTTGTTTGAACGTGGTTTGTTTCGGTTTTTCAATCAAGGGCTATGGGACATTTACAGCGCTGTGTCAGACAAAACAGCAATGCAATGACGTACATTCCTACATAACCTTCATACCGGTACGTTGCATTAAGTTGTTGCTTGGCTTGGTGGAATGTTGCCTTCATTCTTGGAAGGGGCTGTTTGTATTATAGAAAACTTTGTCTGATTTTCTTGATTGACTGAATTGTTGACCTTATCAGCATTTAGACTATCTAAGCCAGCGATTCCCAGCCCGCCAGGCCTAAAGAAATGACCCTCGTCTCTCAAAGAATGAACAAAAACATATGATAGAAAATACAATTTTAACAGGATGGAACACAATTATTTTCTATTACTAATTATTTTATTTTGAAATCTAAAAAACACATCAAATATTCGTTTTTGAATTAATAATAACAATTTTATGAAGTTTTAGCTAATTAAATTTTAACCTTGTGGCCCTATAATGTCCCTCAACTAAGAAAAAGTGACCCTCGTGTCTTCCAACTTAGAAAAAGTGGCCCTAACGTCAAAAAAAGGTTGGGAACCACTGATTTGAGCTGATTCCGCTGCCAAATCAATTACCAAGTTATTGCAAGAACAGGATTAAAGTGAAAATTGTATCCATGTACATTGTACATGATTGACAACTCGTAAAAATTGAGAAGATAATGAGAAGCTAATCATCATATCATCAAATATCCGCTGTAGACTGGTTCCATGAACATTTGTTTAGCAGTTAATGTCAACAGATAACTGGTGCATCACTCATTGTAAAACTTATATTGTGAAGATTCTTAAGATCTTTTTAGATTTGATATCTTAGATTAGACTAGTTCAGTGCATGTATGTCTGTACCTGAATGTTTGTGTAGTTTGCATATGGACATTTATCTAATGCATTGCAAAGACCTCTCAGTGGTGACAAATGACCTTTGGTTTTCCCATCTAAACCATTTCCTAATTAAATAAGAATTTGTTTGGTTAAATTTGTTCTTTTACTGCATCGTCAGGTTTGTTTGTTTGACATAGATACTATCGTACATATGTCTGCGTAATCTGCCCGGGTGGATTCGCACAAAGTACAGTGCCTTCTTTGCTTGGTTTGGTCAGATATCACTTGAAGTAAGTACAGAACTTTAAATTTTCTTCCTTAAACGGCACTTGAGTGAGCAACAGTTGAAAATTTCATCTTATTCACTGACTGTTTTGCTTATGCCACTTCTTATTCATACGAACATTATTAGCTTTGTTCATTTGCCATGTATTTCGTTACTGGCATATTAAGTACTAGTGCTCGAGCGTCTCTGAGTAGACCTTTTGAAGGGTGCTATATAAATTGTCTAAATGAATGAATGAATGGAGTGCATCAGATATTCTCAGTTATGGGTCTTTTACTTTAGAATATAGCATTATCATCCCCTCTGACCCTTCTTTCCTGTGAGACCTCTCTCACTCTGTTTTGTAACTACTTGAGACTTTCTTTTTTTGACCGGGCCTGGTCAGGAACACATCTGAGTAGTTTTTCTTGAAGGGGCACTATTGGAGGGGGGGTCCCGTAGCTCAGTGGAGAGAGCGCTGGTCGATCAACTGAGTTGTCATTATGATTATAGCGATCCGGGTTCAAGCCTCGCTCAGGGCATAAATTTATAAAAGTTTCTGTTAGCTGCCGTAGGCGCTTTGCTGTTGCGTTGCTTGACTCGAGTTCTGCTGAAAGTAAGATAGCCCCTCCCACTTCTGGATTGGCCGAACCAGGAGTGATCCAGCACTTAGGCCAATAGTGTTGTTACCGAACCCACTGTTGTAAAGCCGACCTGCGTGTCATGCTATAGTGGGCCGTATTTCGTATAACCTGTACCTGTAATCTGCGGTTTGTCAGATTAAATGTCAATAAAGAAGATATTATTATTATATAAATTTCATAGATGGATAGATAGCTTTGTACAAGATCATACAATTCTCAGCTTTTCCAGCTATTTGAGCATCGTTTCTTGATAGACAAACTTTCTGTTCTTAATGAGCCCAACTCCTTGTAGTCTCTTGTTGACAAAAAGTCAACCCAAAGTCTACAGGACGAACTGAGTTTTTTGGCCTGTTTCATGGCTGTAGTTTGTCAATTACAGTACATTTTACATTTTTCATGCTTAGTAACAACGAAAGTGTAGCTTTTAGTATTACGGCTTGATGCTTTCACTCACACCAAGGAACTGTGAATTTAACTGTGGATTGAAAAATATGGTACTTAGGAGTCTAACTTATATCATTTTGTAATATAGGCTATTTTATATATGCAATGCATTGAGAAAATGTCTGCTTTCGATTTGTTTCAGTTATTTATTGGTCAGTACCATATCTGGTTGGCTGCTGACACTCACGGTCTTCTCGTTCTCATTCCTGGCTACCCCGTCATGAACGTCATCGTCACGTCGTTCGTGTTCGTCTGCATTTCTCACGACATTCACTGCATCACGAACAGACTCGTTCCATATCTCATTCCAAACAACGGCCGGCAACTTGTGCGCAACATGGTCTGCTTCGCCGTTGCCTTTCTTCCGCTCGCCATTTCAAGAGGCATTCTTTCAGTCTGAACGAATATCGTGAACGACGCACGGCTCAGTTTTTATGTACATCGATTAACTTATCAATGCACGACGTAAGAACACTCGACAATGTTTGCTGCTCGTGCAGTCGTACACTCTCCGCGGAATAATGCTATGAGGCTCTGATGTACTGAACCTATCTCTTCAGTGCTACTGCCAAACACCGTGATTGTCTTATTGAAGCATCGGTACAAGGCAGAGCTGCAGGGTCGAAAGTCATGGACATAGTGTATGTACGCTAGGGCGCAAACGCTGTTCATGGACATTGTTAATCTCCGAAGATGTCTTACTCTAGTAAGGGAGTCACGAGCAGTCGTATTTATTGGAATATCTATTCTTTGTTGAAAAGTGGTGGTTACCATTTTAAATCGTTAATCGGGATTATACCATATTTGCGCTTGGAGTACGACATACACTATGTCCATGACTTTCGGCCCAGCTGATCTCGAGGAAACTGCAGACTATAGTAACTCCATATATAGTAGAGCGGCCTGGTCAAAAATTGTTCACTTTGTGATACAAGCATGAAATTTGGTACACACCACGAAAATGTCACAAGAAAAAGATTTGGCTATAGGGCCATCGCAGATTTGACCCCTGGCCCCGATGGCAGCCATTTTTCAAAATGGCGGACCAGTTTCCAGTTTTTAAATTTTCTCAGCTTCCAGTGCACTTAGAATCGTCATCTTGGTGTCTAGACATACATAGTTAGGGGCAAGGATTCCAATAGAGTCATTATAAATATTCTCCAGGGCTTCAATGGCGGCCAATTTCCAAAATGCCAGTGCACTTAGAATCGTCATATTGGTGTCTAAACATAGGCTACTTAGTTAAGAGCAGGCATTCCAGCAGAGCCATTGCAAAAGTTGCCCAGGGCTCCAAAGAATATTTCAATATCTTAGTTTTCAGTTCATATAGGTCGGCCATTTTGAAAAATGGCCGCCATTGAAGCCCTGGTGAACATTTGCAATGGTTTTGATGGAATCCTCGACCTTAACTATGTATGTTTAGACACCAATATGACGATTCCAAGTGTGCTGGAAGCTGAGATATCGAAATATCCGTATTTTTATTCGGCCATTTTGGAAAATGGCGGCCATTGAAGTCCTGGAGAACATCTGTAATGACTCTATTGAAATCCTCGCCCCTAACTATGCATATTTAGACACCAAGATGACGATTCATAGTGCACTGGAACTGGAAGCTGATATAATGAAATATCCTGTTCATAATTCGGCCATTGGTCATTACGTATGCCCTATGCTTTTCTGATTCATTAGGTCCATCACATTCGCTTCTTAAATACTTGCATCATAGGCCTATCAATTTCTCATTATTTCCATACTTTCATGTAGGCCTATAGGCCTATTAAGAAATTTCCTTACCTTACTCAGGTTAATTTTTCTTATCTTTAGGCGCTTTAATGGCATAACTAGGCTAGGCCTAATTATCTGACAAAAGCTCACATTACGAATGTTTTCTTTTTCTCTTCGATGATCCACTGCCTCCCATTTCATTCTAACTGTTGAACGTCGCTTTCCATGGGCGCCCGCACATAGGGGCAAGGGGGGAGGGGCACTTGCCCCCCCCTGGAAAATTGAAACCTATTTTTCTCACTACTACTTTTGGGGTTTATAACAAATTTCCTCGCATTGGAGAATAAAAAAACCTACTTTTAACTAATACTTTTAGATTTTTTAAACAAATTTTTTTGCAAAAAGAAACAATTCATATTAGAATTTTTTAAAAGTGAAACTGAGAAATTTACATCAAGAAACCTCTGTGAAAAATACCCATGCATGTTCTTAACTACCCGCTTTGCATGTTTTGACCTCCTGCTAAAAAATTTGAACGTTGGCCATCGTGTTTTGCCCTCTCCTGCAAAAATTTCTGCGGGCGCCCATGTCGCTTTCTTCGCCATATTTTCGTCTTTTGGTGTAATTTTAATCGTTGTTTTAAATCGTTATCATCGTCGATTTAAACATATTTTCGTCTTCTTCGAATCTTCCTCCTCAACAGAAATGAGTCAAATGTTGCCGAAAGAGAACAAAGAAAAATTACGTCATATTGCGATGACATCATATTTAGGGTTATGCGACTTTTCCAGAATATGAGAATCACAGCGAGTGTAAAAATGAGAATCACAGCGAGTGTAGTAGGTTAATCTTTTACCGTACTTCCATGTCACTATTATTTTATGATCTATTAGGCCTATTTCTAAACTGCGTAAACCAGTGTGTATTTCATATTACAATTACCGTGGGTCTCACATGAATCAAATTGTAGGCCTACTAATTATGAAGTAGGCCTAGCCCTCTCCACAGGTCTTTCACTCGAAACTGAAAAATTGCTTTTCCCTATATAGGCCCTATAGATCCTATTCTGCGTTTTCCACTTTCCCAACATCCCTCGCCGTCTCATATCTTTAGCATATATCCACCATGCACCTCCAGCCGTAGCTAAAGGTTTTTGGTGTATGATGATGATGATGATGATGATGCCGTCCATCCTCATTCCTGAGGGTCGGAGACCATGCATGCAGAGGCAACGACAGCAGCTTCCTCCATTCCTCTCTGTCCTGCGCCCGTCTGGCACAGTCCACAGGTGATAGTCTGTTCCAGTCACATACATCATCCATCCAGCGCCTCCTTGGTCTTCCCCGTACGTGCTCTGATTCCCTCGATTCGTCCATGTACTAGCAGTGTCGATAGGTGTCCGAAGTATCGCAGTTTCCTTTTCTGCACTCTCTCCAACAGTCTCTGTTTCGGTCGCAGCTCCGCCAATGTTGAGGCATTTGTTCTGTGTTCCCTCCAGTCAACCTGCATCATTCTTCTGTATGCCATCATCTAAAAAGCTGTCAATCTCCTTCTATCCGCCGCCTTCAGAGTCCATGCCTCATGCACTTCCATACAACGCCACCGACCATACCATCGTCTCCATGACTCTCCTCTGCAGCAAATCACCGACCGAACGATCCTTCCACAAGCAGTCCAGTGACCCCATCGCCGTCCGAGCCATCCCCAATCTAGCTCTGATTTCACGGCTACCGTCTCCAGTGGCATCTATCAATGCTCCCAGATAACGGAAAGCCTCAACCTGTTCTAGAAGTTCCCCATTGCATGTGATCTGAACTGCTTCTCTCGTTTTGGATAGGCTACTACCATAACTTTTGTCTATTTAAAACTTCTTTCCAAACCGTAGGCTATAGATCCTTTGAGACCTCGTTTACCCTATCCATCAGTTGTTGAAGAGCTGCCGCTGAAGTCGCAATTAGAATGAACTAGAACGATATATGTCGTCCGCATAACGCAGATTGTTTATTGTGCGTCCACTTATGGTAACTCCTATCCTCTGAGTAGCAGTTGAAATACAATGGCGACACCAGACAGCCCTGCATCATTCCTTTTCCTATCCTAAACCATTCCGTTAGTTCTTTTTCCACTCGGACGAGTCGCGGACCGCGGCTTGTTGATTGCTGTATAATTATGTTCTTGATCGCATCCACCGTATACGGCTACTCATGGCCATCCCTTTCAGCACCGACCATAATTTCCGATGGCTTATCGAGTCAAAAGCCTTCTTGTAGTCAATAAAGGTCATATGTAGGTTACAAGGGGACCGATGCTTCCCGCGCCTTCTCCATGATGATTCGCAGGTTGAAAATTTGGTCTCTGTAGGCTAGTGCCAACCCCTTTACGAAAACCCATCTGTATACAGCTGCCAGCTCCTCCTCCGCCGTCCTCTGTATCCTGTTGAGTAGAACTCTACGCTTTCTTTATTCTGTGCTCTAAGTAATTATCTTGCTCGCATGACTGATGAGAGCAATTGTTCGATGTTTTTCACATTTTTCGGTACCCTTGACTTTTAGGATGGTCACAAAGATAGACTTAGCCCATTCTACAGGCCATGCACCCGTCTCCATTATTTGATTGCATAAAGTCTGCAGAAGCTAGGCTTCAGCCATCGCATCGCTGTCGACCTTCCATAGCTCCGCTGGTAGATTATCAATTTCTGTTGCCTTCCCTTTCGGTACGTAGCCTTTTGATTGCATCTCTGATTTCACCAATAGGCCTAAGTAGCCTATTGTCGTATCCCGTGTAAAAGGGCACTTTTTATCCTAGTGGTTAATCGGTTGGGTTTAACTTATACAAGAAATTCTTCCAAATTCAACAAACTCCCAGTTTTCTTATGAAAAATATATAATGAAGTTATTCAATTACATTCAAATACACAAACAAATAACAATCCTATTTACCTAGTGTGGCGAGTTACTTAGGAAATATTATATTTGCGCTTATCTGTCGAGTTGTATGAAACTCGAATGTCTTCGGCTCTCTCCGTCGTCCGATTCTTCGCAGTCAAGAATGTTGATCAGACGGTTGAATATGCAGTCATGGAAGTGACCACACCAAACGTCTTACTCGTATCTTGCCGTGTATCAGTTACACACGAGATGAATCGTCGCATTCACCTCACAGCTCTTCTCCAGTTGACCAAACGTCCTTCGTACTTCACACGCCGATCAGCTGTTCGCTAGCCGATTCAAATTACACGACTCTTCAGACTGTTGCCTAAGAGTTCGTCTTCTTCGCAAGTGTCTCACACTTCACACGATGATTATTATGCACTAACGCAAATTTCTCATTTAAATTGCGTTGCACTTAATGCACAATACTTTGAACTATCGGTTGATCGTCCGAACAGTTCAATTACCTTCGTCTCTACTCTGGAAATCACAACTTTTGATGGATCACCGCAGCGAATCAACCACCATTTCCAGATATACCTGTAGAGAGTCAAAAACTCAACGTCCACTTTGCTGACGTCATTTTTAACTCGTCACGTCATTCGCTTCCAGTTTGCACCAATCACGAATAGGATTAGCGTCCTTTGTTGTCATGGTAATCTTGACCACTCGTTATTACGCTTAGCTGCAGTCATTGGTTTTATGTATTAATATTTTATATGTTGCCACACATATTACCTAAACTCGCCAATTAAATTGCCTAGCTTAACTTCTACCTATAATTAATAATTATACATGCATAGCAAGTGTTTAATTTGATAATCATTTAATATAACCACGACAAATACCCTTTCTTCAAAAGTCTGTACACAGGCTTTATCAACTTATCTAATTATCAAATTACAATAACTGCTTATGCCTATGCTTATACTACTTTACACAACATCACAACCTAACACAACTACTTCTTATCTACCTATAGTATCACCATTGATTTACTTAAATCTTAGGTCAATCCTCTACTTAAATAATCGGACATTACATTATTACATCCCTTAATGTAACGTATTGTAAAACAATAATTTTGAAGGGCAAGGCTCCACCTCATGACTCTTGCATTCTTCATCCTCCCTTCCTTCATGTACTGTAGTCCACAATGGTCAGTCTCGATCACAAACTCTCTTCCACACAAATATCGATCAAATCTACTGATTCCCCACATTATGGCTAAACATTCTCTTTCCTCAACTGAATATCGCATCTCTCTTTCCAACAGTTTTCTACTCGCATATGCTATCGGATGGTTTATTCCTTCATATTGTTGAATAAGAACACAACCTATCCCTTTTCCTGATGCATCTGTCTGTATTATAAATTCTTTCTCCAAGTCTGGTAACCTAAGGATTGGTGTCTTAGCTAGTGCTTCTTTCAACTGCTTAAAACTTTCACCTAACTCTTGGTTCCATTCAACATTGTTAGGAGCTAACTTTTTAGTCAAGTCGCTCAACGGTGCCATCAATTCTGCACAATGTGGAATAAACTTTCGATAGTAATTTATCGCTCCTAAAAAGCTTCTCACTTGCTTCTTCGTCTTAGGCTGTGGCATTTCCACAATCTTGTCAATAGATTCTCCCTTAGGGCTTATATCGTCGTTGTTCAATGTATGGCCTAGGAAATCTATCTTGCCATATCCTAGTGAACATTTCTTCGGTTTCAATGTCAAATGAGCTTTTCTCACTCTTGTGAAAAACTCTCTTAACGTCTTCATGTGTTCGTCCCATCCTTTCGTATGAGCAAGAATATCGTCGACATAACTTTCTAGATTTTCAGTTCCATGTAATATTTTCCGTATCAAGCGATTATAACTGGACGCGCTATTGACTAGTCCAAATGGTAACACATTGAACTTATATAATCCGCTTGCACAGATGAATGTGGTTAAGTCTTTTGATTCTTCGCTCATTGGTATCTGCCAATACCCTTTACAGAAATCGAACTTGCTATAGATTTTACTTCCACTGAGTTTATTGAAAATATCCTCATTCGACATCATCGGTTCTGGATCGAATACTGTCACTTTGTTGAGTTGTTTATAATTACAGCAAAGTCTGTTACTTCCATCTGACTTTTTAACAACTACAAGCGGCGCTGCATACGCTGCTTCCGATCTTTCTATAATTCCATTATCTAGCATCGTCTCTAATTCTTTGTTTATCTCCGCTTGAAGATGATATGGCGTTGGATAAGCTCGTAACCGAATTGGCTCATCACTCGTCAGATGAATCTCATGCTTTACCATATCTGTCCTTCCTGGCTTATCACTGAATATGTCCTCATGTTCTCTTAGTAGTTCCCTTAATTCTCTTTTCTGTTTTTCCGTCAATTTAGGATTGATATCCACATCTTTGTAAGTCTCCGTTTGTTTACTTACATATAAGCTCAATATCTCTTCTTCTTCATCTTCACCATCTTTACCATCATGTACTATCGCCGATATGTATGCTGACGTTTCTACATCATTACCTTCTTCATTTCTCTCGTAGTACTTCTTTAGTATATTGATGTGATATGTTTTGAGTTTTCCACCATCAATTTCCACCTTGTAATCATAATCTCCTATTTTGCCTCTGACCACAAATGGTCCTTGCCATTTTACAAGCATCTTATTGTTACAACTGGGTAACAGTAATAAAACTTTATCTCCTATCTTCAACTCTCTGTAACGTGCTTTCTTATCATAATACTTCTTGTTCTTTTCATTTGCTTTATGTATGGCCTTCTGTGCCATATCACATGTTTCTTCTATTCTTTCTCTCAAATCGGTCATGTATGTATAAACATCTTTTACTTCATCTTCCACTTTCTCATTTGTCCAGAGTTCCTTCAATATCTGTATTGGTCCTCTGCATGACCTTCCAAAAATTAATTCAAAGGGTGTGAACCCATGACTTTCGTGTACAGTGTCTCGTAACGCGAACAATAATGGTGCTAAGAACCTGTCCCATTCCTTGACCTGTTCTCCTATTAGCTTCCTCAACGTTGCTTTTATTGTTCCGTTAAGTCTCTCCACACATCCATTTCCCATAGCATGGTAAGGACTAGTGAATGTGTGCTTGATCAACAACATCTTGTTAACATCAGCCATCAGTTCTGAAGTGAATTGGCTCCCTCTGTCAGTATGGATTTTCTGAGGAACACCCATGCGACAATAAAAATTGAACAAGGCTTCCGCCACCTCCTCTGTAGTTATTCCTTTCAGTGGAATCGCTTCTGGGTATCTGGTACTCAAATCCACTATCGTTAATATATAGCGATAACCTCTTGATGACATAGGTTCTATCACTCCGATAATGTCTACACAGACATGTTTGAATGGTACATCCAGTACCGGAAGATGTCCCATCGGTGCTCTGTGGCTCACCTTTTTATCCACCGACTTTTGGCATACATCACAACTCAGGACATACCTTTTAATTTCTTGTCCTATCGATGGCCAATAAAATTCATTCACAATTTTATCATGGGTCTTCTTCATACCCAAATGTGCTGACAATAGCGAGTTATGGGCCACGGCTAATACTTTACCTCTAAGTTCCTTCGGGACCATTAACTGCCACTTCGCATCATCTTCCGTTGTCTCCATGAATCTCCTATACAAAAATCCGTTCTTCTTCACATAAAGAACTTTCTCTGTTACACTGTCATCACCACTCCAATCAATTGCTTTATCCCAAAACTTCTTCAAAGTCTCATCTTTGCTTTGTAACTCTTTAATTTCTTTTGTTGATACATTTAAATCCGGCATCTCAGTAACTTTCAACTGTTTGTATTTTGTTACTTTCTTTGATTCCGCTCTGGTTTCAACTGCTGCTGTCGTTTGGCACACATCATCATTCTCGATGACGTCATCCGTTACATCATCATTTAATTCACTTGTGATTTCACTCGCAAAATGAACTTTCTTTTTGTCACTTTGTCCTTGTGACTCAACACTTAAAGATTTCTGAATCTTTTTCAATCTATCCTCTCTATTCTCGTTATCATCTGTATCACTCCGATCACAGTTTATCATGTTATCTGTAGTTTCTTTCACTACCAGATATTTTAGTCCCTTCATCCTACCGATAATTACTGGTTTCACCGGTTCTTCCATCACCATTGCTTCAACGTTTCCTGTAAAATACTCACTTTCAATATTAACCTTTGCTGTCGGAAAATTTCTCAATGTCCCATCGATTAATATGCATTGGGCTTCTCTTCCCGTGAAATCAACATCATTTACCAGCGATCTCTTGACAATACATGTGCTTGATCCAGAATCATATAGACAACTGGCAATCACACCGTTCACCTTTAGCTGACCTTCATTTTTATTCTCAAGGTCATCGCCATCATCTCTCCGATCAGTAACCATTGTACTTGCTGCCAACTGTATCGGTAATTCCTTCTTACGTTCTTCCTCTTTTTCAACTTCATTTAGTTTCAACTCTTCATTTGCTTGCGCTATCTTGTACGCCCTATTCTCATATACTTGTATAGCCGCCGCAGTATGTTTAACAACTCCTTTTTGTTTGTGTGAACAATCATATGACTTGTGTCCGGTTCGGCCACATGAGAAACAAGTTATCTTATGTTCAGCCGCCTGTTCTCTTTCTCTACTAAATCCTCTATTCATACTTCCATTATGATTCGTCTCCCTGTTCTGTTTCATGTCTCCTCGTCCTCTATTTATGTTTCCATTAAACCTCTCTCTTGATTTATCGTCGAACGGTTTCACATTCGGCCTTTCGTTACTGAATTTCACTGGAGGCCTTAGATTACTTTCTGTGTATTTATATCCGTGCGCCTCGATATAAGACTCGGCACAGTTTAATGTGTCCTCTAGACTCATCTTGCCTCTTTCTTTGAGGAACATCTTAAGTTCATTGCTACACGTAAGGTAGAACTGATCTCTTAATAATAAGTTCTCCATTCCTTCGTAGGTTTTCTCGAATCCAGCTTGAAGTAGCCACTGCTGCATATATCTCCTCAATCTATGCACAAAATCTGTAGGTGTTTCACCTGACTCCATTTTACTCATCTTAAACTTGTTACGATATCCACCCTCTGTTAATTGAAACCTTTTTAACAGATGTCTTTTCAAACACTCGTAATCTTGTGTCTCCTCAGATGACATTCTTTGATACACCTCTAACGCTTTTCCTTCAAGATGCTTGGCTAGCATCAGAGACCAATTTTCTGTTGCTATCTCGTATGCCGTGCATGTCCTTTCAAACCTTAATAAATATGCATCCAAGCAATCTTTATTCTCATTGAATACAGGGAATTTTATATCTTTCATTCCTCTGTTATGGTTACTGTTTCCTTGATATGAACCATCACCAACCATTGTGAATGTGGCTTCACCTCTATTCTGATTATTCCTAGAATCAATTTCTCTCATTCTTAATTCACATTCAAGCTTCTTGACCTCAAGATCCATTTCTCTCCTAGCTTGACATTCGGCCGCTTCACGAACCAATCTTGCCTCATTCTCACGACTTTCCCGTTCCAGTCTGGCGTCATTCGCCTCTCGTTCTCGTTGAACCCTGGCATCATTCGCCTCTCTTTCAATTCTGGCGTCATTCGCCTCTCGTTCTCGTTGAATCCTGGCATCATTCGCCTCTCTTTCAAGTCTTACTTCATTCGCACGACTTTCCCGTTCTCGTTCAAGCCTAGCATCAGCTATTTTTGCTAACTCTAATTCTTGTGCTCTGGCTGCTTGTGCCTCTTCTCGTGCCCTGACTGCTTGTGCCTCTTCTTGTGCTCTGGCTGCCTCTTCTTTAAGCTTTCGATCTTCTCGTTCACGCAGTCTGTCGTCTCTTGCTTCCTGCTGTCTATCACGCACAAACGTCTTCAAGTCATCACCTTCCATTCCCATCTCTTTAGCGAGTTTAACCCACTGTTCATGTTCTCCAAGTGACGACATAGTCTACTTACTTGTTTACTCAGTTAACAAGTATTTCCAATAGCTTTCGCTATACAAGAATTAAATTCTTCCAAAAGATAATCTTAAATAAGATTAATAAAATGTTCCCTCTTGAAATGCGTACTCTATGGTTACGCGAGGTTAATCGTACTAAACAATTCGCATTGAGTAAACGCTTATTAATAAAGTCGTTCTTTCGCAATCGCAAAAGCGATAACTTTAAAACTATACATTTTCAATACTTGAGATTATTGTTCGTTGATATTTCGAGTGTTAGTTAAAATCCAGTTTTAATATTCCGGAACGTAGGACCCCATAGTTGTCGTATCCCGTGTAAAAGGGCACTTTTTATCCTAGTGGTTAATCGGTTGGGTTTAACTTATACAAGAAATTCTTCCAAATTCAACAAACTCCCAGTTTTCTTATGAAAAATATATAATGAAGTTATTCAATTACATTCAAATACACAAACAAATAACAATCCTATTTACCTAGTGTGGCGAGTTACTTAGGAAATATTATATTTGCGCTTATCTGTCGAGTTGTATGAAACTCGAATGTCTTCGGCTCTCTCCGTCGTCCGATTCTTCGCAGTCAAGAATGTTGATCAGACGGTTGAATATGCAGTCATGGAAGTGACCACACCAAACGTCTTACTCGTATCTTGCCGTGTATCAGTTACACACGAGATGAATCGTCGCATTCACCTCACAGCTCTTCTCCAGTTGACCAAACGTCCTTCGTACTTCACACGCCGATCAGCTGTTCGCTAGCCGATTCAAATTACACGACTCTTCAGACTGTTGCCTAAGAGTTCGTCTTCTTCGCAAGTGTCTCACACTTCACACGATGATTATTATGCACTAACGCAAATTTCTCATTTAAATTGCGTTGCACTTAATGCACAATACTTTGAACTATCGGTTGATCGTCCGAACAGTTCAATTACCTTCGTCTCTACTCTGGAAATCACAACTTTTGATGGATCACCGCAGCGAATCAACCACCATTTCCAGATATACCTGTAGAGAGTCAAAAACTCAACGTCCACTTTGCTGACGTCATTTTTAACTCGTCACGTCATTCGCTTCCAGTTTGCACCAATCACGAATAGGATTAGCGTCCTTTGTTGTCATGGTAATCTTGACCACTCGTTATTACGCTTAGCTGCAGTCATTGGTTTTATGTATTAATATTTTATATGTTGCCACACATATTACCTAAACTCGCCAATTAAATTGCCTAGCTTAACTTCTACCTATAATTAATAATTATACATGCATAGCAAGTGTTTAATTTGATAATCATTTAATATAACCACGACACCTATATCCTATAGGGCCTAGGTGCAAACTTCTCCGTGTTTCCACCATACACCACTGAGCCGTCTTCGTCCACCACCTCGCTCTCGTCGTTCGATCTTATACAGTCCTTCGGTATATAGGCCTACTGGCTCCCTTTGATGCTTTCTACATTGGTGTAGCCTATGATCGAACACCCCCGAAATGAAATGATGTAAAAATGAAATAATGTGTTTAGCCTACTAGGCTATATAGGCCTAAGCCTAGTAGGCTTACACGACTATAGAACCAAGGAAATTTCATTTTGAGACTCATTTCTTTGCAATATCTTACAGTATATTATATCCAAACCGATATGAGAGCTCACGCATCGCCATACTACCCACTCGGCCACTCAGGATCTTTCTGTTGACTGCATGTCTATGGTTGACTGGCGTCAGACATGGCTTCTTTTTTATAGATCGAGTGTCGTTCTACGATGAATAATAATTAGGTGTCAGCTCCAGCGGGTAGCTATGCGTATCTGGTAAACAAAATCGCTGAAGAAAGTTTTGTGTATCGAAAATGTTCCGATATTATTCAAACTGTTTGTGTTCATAATTGTGAAGTCTGATATTAAAGAATTTGTATCAATTTGGACCTGGGCAGAGGAATGGAAGAACGCGTTCAAACGACAGCAGCGGCCAGGAATTCCGTCTGCCGGGGAGACCATACGCCCTCTGGCCCTTACTCTACCACCGCTGGCAATTGCCATCCGAGCACCTCATGTTCGCGTTCAGTCTGCAACTCTTGCAACAGCGACGTATCAGATGCCGCATCTGAACACTTAAAGTCTTATAACACACACGCTAATTCTTGTTCAAATATCTCAGATGTAAACCGATTGATCAGCGTTGAAAAGGCGAAGATCCTTGCACTTTTAATTGTAATCGGAGCCATGTTGTATCACGGATTGATTCACTTTAATTACGGTTTGTGATTACGTGCTTCGATTCTGATTCTATTCACGTATGATTGTATCTAATCTCATTAAGTCGTCTATCGTAGTGCACACAAAATCTGAAGCGTCGGTAACTCTTGTTTTGTAACTAAATTTGGCATTCATAATCCAATTTGCATGTCTAATTGAGATCTAATAGGTCATAGAGACGGGGAGGCATTCTATAATGTTATCCATAATATAAAGACCCACATAATTATTATGTGGGTGTTTACTTATCATAGTGATTTTGAATTATTTTCGGTCATTTTGCAAGCAGTCTACTTATAATTATCGTTGCAAATGTTTTTGTAATGTTGAATCTGAAGTAGTGCTTTTAAGCTTTGTTAACTGTGCTTACTTTATAGGGCCGTGCTGTTGCTATAATGATTGCGATAATTGGTGCGTTATATTTTTAAGGACTGTTACTAAATGTCAATAATTTTGCCTCCAGGGTGATACCTAGATTCACAGGTATTCAAATCTTCTAGAATTTATCCTGTAATTTTCAACAACTGAGGAACTTTTGTGCAATTATAAAACACGCCAGAAGCTTTATCTATTTAAAATTATTACTGGTGAGCAATACTCGCGGTGTTAAATGATTAGAACTTCGTCAGGTGACTTTTGTTGACAGTCCCCAAAAAGTGTCCGTACCAATTAATTGCTTGTAACAACCATGAGAATATTAATATTGTGTTTAATCTCTGGCGATAACAGTTACTTGTATTTTGTATGCTGTAGGCACTGACTCTTGTCAGTGGTTGCTTGGCAATGGACGTTTCCAGGGCTACGGAATCTGGCAGCCTTATGGGTGCATGATGCACAAGTTCAGCAGAAGGTTTGCTTACAAGTGCTGTTTTACTTCCTGTTTTTATACTTTTTATGAGATTTTGCTTTGACCAAACTTCAGATTATATGGTACTGGATATCAATTGCTTTGATATTCAGCCATCACTGAGTGATGATGATGATTGTGGTGGTGGCGGTGGTGACAATGACGATGATATGATTTTTAAGTCTGTAGGGGAATAAAGCAGATCTCAGGACAAAAAATTGCATATATAGTGCATGCATAACGGGCCTTAACTGGCTCCCGACTTTGCTTTAGAGATCATGATTGTTTAATTTTGTTTACATCTTTTCTGTATGTTTCTCCATCTTGTGTTCCTTTCTCTCATTTGTCTGCTTCTTTAAAATCCTGCATTCGTTCTATTTTCATACTTTTTCATCTCATGCATGATTTCTAGGTTTTTTTGCCTCATGGTGTGGGCCACCTGCTAGTGTTTGCTTTCATTGTCTGCCTTTTTACACCTGTGCACTGAACTGAATTTATAATTTTTCAGTGACTCGTTGAATTGTATGCGATACATATCGTACTGGGGAGGAAGAAATGACATTGCATTTGTTGGTGACTCAAGATTACGTCAGCTGTACTTTGAGTTCATAAGTCTACTATCAAAGGAAGATGTTTTGCCACACAAGGCACACAGCGACCTGCAGTTTACAGATCCAAAAAGTCATTTGCAAGTGGTATGTATGATTTAACATAACACGTACATAGCGTTAGGTCTATCATAATTCAATACATTTCTAAATTAAAATACAAGGCTCTTTTGGAAGCAATGATTATCATTCTGGTGATTCTCTTAAAACTGTTGGTAGGTGCTTTAGCTTCATCTCTGTTGCAGATCATATTCAATTATGATCTTCTGTTCTGGCTATGATTCTTGTTAAAACACTAGACCTTTTTGATTTACTCTGTACCAATCTGGAATACTATTGATTTAGTGTCATCTGATGCAGAATCAGGAGCATGTGACACTTTGCAGTTGGTGCATGATTGTCTTCACGGTCAATTATTAATTTCTACAGTGTATTATTATGTGCCTTGTTTGCTTTTATCCAGAATTTCATCTGGTCTCCCGCTGTGGATGAATCAATGCTTGACGTCTATCAGAAATGGATTGACATGAGACCTGACCTACGACCTAAAGTTATTGTCACTGGCAGCGCAACTGTAAGTCTTCAATGCTCTGTAATGATGAGCAGATGATGTGATATTACTTTTAAAATGCCTTTTACAATGAAGCACTTGATTCTGTCTTTTATCCTTGACCAGTTGGATCAGAAATATTTTATCTGAATTTGATTTTTGGGGGATATCGAATTTCTCTGTGTGAGGCCAATTTAAGAATGTTTTAATTACTATTCTAGAGTTTAACGACATGTTATGACTACTAGGGATGTTAAACAATTATTGGAAATTCGATTATATAATGTGATAATTCTTCATTTTTCAGAAGTATTTTTTCTCTTCAGTTGATTTGATCTGTTGTCAAATTGATACAAGCAATTAATTAATACTGAGAACGTTATAACATTTCATTATACAAATTTACCTATTTGATTCCAGTCCCGAATGATCCAGGACCACAACCGAGATGATCAAGTCATGCAAAGAAGTTGTTTTTGACTAATATTCTTTATGTAAAGTACCTTTAAGAGATTCTTAGAAGATGCTAAAGAAATTTCACTTTCATACGTTCATGCCGCATTTACTAGATTATTTTCTTACAAGTACAATGTAGTACATACTCGCGGCTGATGAAATATATTAGCCTATGTCTGTGGTTTTAGTGGACAATTAAACGATACAATGCTTCAGAGGAGGCATTTTTGTCGTACAAATGTAAGTAACAATATTTATTTTAATGTCTTTAGATTATGACAATTTCTATTATTATAAGTGTCTGTCCATCATATTCACCCGAAGATGTTGGGAATTCATGAAAGATATATTTATTTGATGCTGAAACATGACATATACAATTAGGGCAGCCTTAATTTCTTAGTTTCCTGGCTTGACAGCTGAGTTTCATTTAGCTTTTAAATGCAAAGGGGTTCAAACCATATCTATGCAGAATGTGATAAGCTGACATGTTGTCTATTAAGCAATTCAACCCAACAGGCATGGAAATGACCTTGCATGTGGATGTAGTTCAGAGCAGTGCAGCCAAAATACCACTTCATGAATTTATTTTTGATGAAGTATTTTGTTGTTCGGGACAAAATTCCCACAAAGTCTGTTACTGATCATGTTCACTTGTCTCTTTCCTCTTATAGTGCCAGTGTACTCTACCTGCACACCAAATGCAGCATTAGCAAAAGACATTATGATAATTACCAAAGAGCTTAGGGTTTTTTCACTTCTTTCGTTTCCTTTGCTGGTTGTGCTGAATAACCAATTCTTATGTAGAGGTGACATGGATTACCATTGGGAGTTATTGGATGTCTTCACTGTGAATCTTCTCTGATACTTACTCCTGGCAGTAGGTTTACTAAATTAACTCGGTCGTTGTGCATTATTTGGATACGTGTGTCAGCAATTCACAGTGCATTTTAATATACTTGCTTAAAGTGCTTTTCTAAAACATGCCACCTAGTAACTTAAAGGGCCACTGTGATGCTGATTAAATTAAACTTCAGAACATTTTATTGGGTGCAATCTCTGTGAATATGCTGACACAAAGTTTTCTGCGTTTGGCGCTAGTTTTTTGTTGTAGAAGTTAAAATTTCCCGTTCATTGTAAACTGTTTTTTGTTCAACAGACAACTTATCTGTGCTACTTGGAAAGTTTGAAAAGCTCAAAAATGGTACCAAGATTATATGGATGCTACAAGGTATGTATCAATATAGCATGGTGACCAAATAATATGAATGGAGGAAGGTGGTTCTGTAATTATGTTTTTGCTATAACAATGCGCTTGTCTTTAACTTTTTAATCCAAGACACTGATGAGACAACATACTGTCGAGTTGTTGCATTTGTTTACCTTGAAATTCTATTTAATATTAATTAGCTGTTTTTAGATACATGATTCTAGTGCTTGATGATAGATTACAAGGGATACTATTTTAAGAATGAAAGCTTAGGCACATTGCACAAGTGGTCATCTCTGGTATCAAAGGTGAATTAGAGAAAATAGAAATCTTTTAAACTGAATTGCCTCCTTTGATATGATTTAAATTGAAGGCAAAGAGGAAATATTTAGCAGATCATCACATCAACTTGCATATTTGTCATTATACTTGACATTGGACTAAGTAACTTTGTCTTCTGACTATTTAACAAGATTTAAAATTGAAGATTTATTTTGTTGTCATCATAGATCCTGTTGTGGAGTCACAGCTGTCTTCAAATCGATCGATGATTACAAACAAACAGATCGACATGTACAACAGAGCGGCTTTTGAAGAACTGTAAGAATAACGTTTCTTCTTTTAAACCATTGTTCTTGGCGTTTAACCCTTTATCGCCCAAAGTGTAGTAAATGGTATCGGAAATCTTATATCCTTGGTTAGTAACTTAGGGTTGATACAAATGCAACATCAATAAATCTGCAGTCTGGACATTTTGTGTATTTAACATTTTTAAATTGTTTGGTTTAATGCTTTTGAATGATGTTTCAAATATGATCTGATGTTAATGCTGATCAGTTTGACTCGTGTCTTGTGACAGTTTAAGCATATTTGAGTTTCTTATCAATGGTCACTTTTAATATACCTTTGAAGTAAGTCCTTGCATAAATGCTTCTTAGCTAAAAATGATGGACGTTGTTGATTAAGCAAGTTTTTTCTAAGATTAATAGTTTAGCATTTATTTAATCAGGCATTATATATATATATATATATATATATATAATATATATATACATACATATGTAATATGTATGTATAATTGAACATGCTTCTTGCAGGGTCTTGTGCACTGGAAGCTCCCCTGAACAGTTCACCCTACTAGAGGCTCTTTATAAATGGTTAAATACAATACAATATAATTGTATGTAGGTATGTATTTTTAAGTGTTATTTATAATCTCTTTTGAGATGATGATGGATGTTCTGGTCTTATGAATATAAAGGATGGTCAGTTCTGTGCTGATATGGTCTTCATCACGTCTCATTGCGCAAGGCTACACTCGTGAGACGATAGATGGACTTCACGTTGGCAAAAACACGATTGGTTGGGACGTTCAGATTCTGCTGAACATGTACTGCAACGATCACATGAACTTCAACGATGGAACATGTTGCACAACTATAGAAACGGCAACAACAACTCAGCTTGTAATGGCGCTGATCTTCATACTGAGGTGAAAGACATATATTTCTGATTCATAATTGATATTGCTTTTTTCGGGTTGTTAAATATAAAGAATTGGGATTGTAAAAATCACAATTTTTTTATAAGTTGAACGAGTACAGGACCTTTACTGAGCAGTAGTTTTTACTTTTCCATTAATTACAGACTGATATTCTTCAAAAATATGTTTCCAAGTATGGATATTGATTGAATGATCAGCTTGAAATTGTTTAAGCTTATTAGAGAACTTCAGGTATTTAGAGCTAGTTAAATTTGTTTATTAATTGACTCTAGCGTGATAAATTATGGTGTTCTAAATTGTTTTACGTGAAAGTAGTTTTTTTCTTGGAACGGATAATGAATGTTTCCAGACTTTGGAAAACTTTGCGTGAACGATGCTGTTGCAAAAAAGAATTCTATTTTATTTGATTGTTGCTCTATTTTAGTTTTATTATCATGGTAATTATGACCATCTGGCGCTACAAGTCTTGCCGCACAAACCTTGGCTACACTGCGCTAAAGCAGTCGAGTGATTCAAGTGAGACTTCTGGTAGCCATGAACACGGCATTCCATCACTGAAAGGCTCAGATGGACCGGTTGCTGAGGAGGGTGTACAGAAGCAGAATCTCGACTGGCTGTGGGAACTTGTGACGTCCTTGTCTCGACTTGGACTTATCATGCTTTATTTCTTTCTGTGCGATCGGTTAGTATTTATGTGGAACGGAGATTTCGTCTAATTTCTTTTCTGGTCCTCTTTCTTTGATTATACATTGGTTGATGGGATTGTTAAAAACGTGGATTTTTTAAGGCAATTCATTCCTGTCCTCAGTGTTTTAATTCTGGTTTAGAATCAGTGAATAGCCTGGGCTTAATTTCTCTGTTGCATTAAGCCAAAATTCCACATGTAAGCCACAAGAACTTTTCAATGGCGTAACAGTTGGCTGCATTTACAATTGCTACCTAACTCGAGGATATGCAGAAAGATATTGGAGCATACTGCATTAATATAGTGTTATTGATTCTCATTCCTTAAAGATATGGATTCTGTTTACAACATTATCATTTTCCGTAGTACACGATTTTTAACCTTTTAATAAATTTGACAAAAGACTGTTTTATTCGTATGTATGTTTTTTCCAATTTGCCTTTAGAACAACATTTTTCATGAAAGAGAACAAGTACTACACTCACATGAATTTCTTTCTTCCATTTTCTTATCTCATGATTCTCGGATTGTTCTTCACAGAAAACACAAAACAGGTGATCATCTCATTTGTTCTGTCAAATGTTGGAGGCTTGCCATAGTTTTATCGAGAGATATAAATAATTTCATTAATGAACTGAATGATGTAACGCTTTGAAGTTCGGTCTTCTTTAAATCCAGCTTATACGAACACAAGCTTTTTAAAATTTTATTACATGGGTCTTTTAAAATGTGTTAAGTAATAGCTGTTATTATGATTTCAGATGATATGTTTGTTCTCGTTTAATCTGATGACAGTTTTCAAATCTAATGATATAGGAAGTTTGCTTTTTTCTTCATGATAAATATCAAGGAGCATCTATGGTTCAAATGCAATTTTTGATGAGTGAGTGCTTGTTTTAAAAATCAATTCCTGCTGTGAACACTTTATTTGTCATTCACTAATTCAGTTTTGTTTTTCTGTAGACATCTATTTTGCATCGAGATTTGACAGACGAGTGGAAGGGATGGATGCAGCTTGTTATTCTGATCTACCATCTGACGGGAGCAAGCAATGTCCTTCCCATCTACATGCAGATTCGAGTCATGGTCTCTTCCTATCTCTTCCTCTCTGGATTTGGACATTTCTACTTCTTCTTCACAAAGGCCGACCACTCACTGCACCGTTTCTTCACGGTAAACTGTCACAATTGTATTCGTCAGGCATTTGTGATCCAAGCCATTGGTCCATAACTTTTTTTTGGTCAAAATCTTAGGACTAAAACCTGTTTTACTAAGAGCCAACACTAAGACCAGACCATTTTAGTTCAAGTCTTAAGACCAAAACTTCTTGGCTGAAATCTTAATACCTCTGTTACTAGGAGAAGAGAACACTGTGAAGGTAAATGGTTTAATTATGCTTACTTTCAGTCCATCAATTTTTGTAACCTTTTATTTGAAATGTTAGAGAAAAACTTCTGGAGTTCTAAGTACCAGTTGAATACGTTGTAAAGAGATTCGTATACTTTCGCATCAACTGCCAGTATTATAATTTTTTGCATTTTGTTTCAGGTGCTTATTCGAATGAATTTTCTCGTCATTGTTCTTTGTCTGGTGATGAATCGTCCGTACCAGTTCTACTATTTTGTTCCCCTCGTCTCTTTCTGGTTTGTCGTCGTCTACTTGTTCATGGTTGTCTGGCCTCACATTTCTGCAGCCTCCATTGAAGGTAAGCTTCAATGTGATCTGCATCTTCATACTCGAACATAGCTGCTTTGAGAACTCACTGGTCGTGCCAAGAACTTCATTCTAATATCTGTGTCATGAACGTAGCATTGATTGATATATCTGTGAAAGAGTTCTTTCAGAGTTGTATCTATGTCTGTACCAGCTTTATTGAAGCACTTAATGTTTCAACTTTCAGTGGCTATCAAAAATGCTGCACTAATTTAACAGTTGAAAAGTTGTTTCTATGCTCATATTATTTAACAAATGTATGATGTTAGCTAGTGAGGCAAATCAAATAATGATCAACTTGTCAAAATTTGAAATTTAGTAAATTTCATAGTGAGAGTTGTTATCGTATCATTAGAATGTTCGAGTTTGTAATTAGGCTAAAAATCTTGATGATTGGCCATTGACATTAATAGTTTCTTGTTATGATATATCATTTAATAGTTTTACAGATGTACTAGACATTGATAAATTTATGTTCTGTACTATACTACTATGGTCGCTTTCATCTGGTTGCTGTTTCCTTTTAAAGCGATCTTTAAACACGGTCTTTTTGTTTTCTTCTTTCAGTAAATGCGCTGCATTATCTCTTCATGATATTGAAGTTTGCCGCTCTTGCGGCTGCGCTGACGTTGATGTACTCTTCTGAGGTTTGAGTTGTTGTGTAAATCTAATCGATTTTCTTTGCTAGATACTCCTCTGAGGTTTGAGTTGTTTTAATTTAATCTATTTTCTTTGCTATATAATCCTCTGAGGTTTGAGTTGTTGTGTAAATTTTTTATCTATTTTTTTTGCTATTTGTAATTTATTTGTTAGTTTCACGTACTGCAGAAAATGCAGCTACAAACTCACAAACTTTATGCAGTATATTAAAATAAATTACTGAGACTTCATATTACTGGTTTAAGAAAACTTGACTATCTATCTATCTATCTATCTATCTATCTATCTATCTATCTATCTATCTATCTATCTATATATATATACATATTTTTACATATATATACATATATACATATATTGTGTTTTATGAATGTAAGTTCATTCTAAGTGATACTGTTGAGATATTTGTGTTTTGTAGGTATTTTTTGAGAAGATCTTTTTGTCTCGTCTTCTGCGAGCGCTGTTCGTGTCCACGGACGACTCCATTTATGACTGGCGGTTTCGCTGGAGTCTTGACAGATATGTACGGATGATGGTTCTTGGTCTTGAGATTTTAGAGTTCGATTAAATTATGTGAAAAAAAGAACAATGCTTAAGTGTTATAGTTACGTTTAATTGATTAAATTCTGTGTTACAACCAAATGAAAACCATTGTTAGGATTTGGTAAGAATTGCACACAGTGTTAAATGTAGAAGGATTGCACAATCTGAATTTTAATGCTCATGTATATGCTCACAATAATTATGAGTCAAATAACAACTCGTTTTATGGTAACTTGTAAATTTTTCTATTTTTCATGATATGCTGTTTTCTTGTGTCAAAACTAAGCTGCAAAGTGTCGCTGGATTATTGCTCAGCTGTTCTGCAAGTGTATATTTTTAGAATAAGTTGTGCATAAGATCATGTGACTGAAGTCTTGTTTTAGAAGTGTGTGTGTGTGTGCTCTTGTAAATTGTAGAGTACTCTCTACGGAATGCTCTTTGCATTTGGTCTGCTCGTCAGCCGTAAATTTAAAGTGTTCAACGAATCGAACAGCGATTCTGCCGTCTTGTCGCATAAATTTTCGTGGCTTCTCTGTCTCATTTCCATCGGTGGCTTACTGGTATGAAGTTTTTTAATTTATTCATTTATTAGTGGCACTTATATAGCTCCCCTTCAAGACCAGCTACCCAGAAACACTCCTGACCCAACCTTGGCTAAATAGGGCAGTCTTAAGACTAGAGAAGAACGTGATGGAGTGATCCCCTGGGCACTGGGTGAAGTGCTACAGGAAGCCCATTCCAGTTGGCAGGGCAAGTGACCGAGAGCACGGCATTGTCTTGTGGGGGCCTGTGAATGAGGGACAAGAAGCTCAGCATGAACAGATGAACGAAGGGAGGGAACCCTCGCATTGGGCATTCAGGGTAGAACAACAAAGTTCCCGCAAATGACGTAAGAAGACTGATATATTTGGAGAGCAGAGTGACTTTTTTCAAGTGTGAAGTTTTGTTTGAACATGGTTTGTTTCTGTTTTTCAATCAAGGGCTATGGGACATTTACAGCACTTTGTCAGACAAAACAGCAATGCAATGACGTACATTCCTACATAACCTTCATACCGGTACGTTGCATTAAGTTGTCGCTTGGCTAGGTGGGATGAACATTGTCTTTGCTCTTGTTGTATTATAGAAAACTTTGGCTAATGTTTTTGATTGTCAGAATTGTTGACATTATCAGCATTTAGACTCCCTAAGCTGATCCAGCTGCAATATCAAGTACCATGTTATGGCAAGAACAGCATTAAAGTGAAAATTATACCCATGTACATGATTGACAACTTGTAAAAAGGAGAAGATGATGAGAAGCTAATCATCATATCGTCTAATATCCTCTGTAGACTGGTTCCATGAACATTTGTTTAGCAGTAAATGTCAACAGATAACTGGTGCATCGCTCATTGTAAAACTTGTATTGTGAAGATTCTTAAGATCTTTTTAGATTTGATATCTTAGTTCAGTGCATGTATGTCTGTACCTGAATGTTTGTGTAGTTTGCATATGGACATTTATCTAATGCATTGCAAAGACCTCTCAGTGGTGACAAATGACCTTTGGTTTTTCCATCTAGACCATGTCCTAATGAAATAAGAATTTGTTTGGTTACATTTTTTGTTTTACTGCATCGTCAGTTTGTTTGTTTGACATCTAGATACTATCGTACATATGTCTGCGTAATCTGCCTGGGTGGCTGCGCACAAAGTACAGTGCCTTCTTTGCTTGGTTTGGTCAGATATCACTTGAAGTAAGTACAGAATTTTAAGTATTCTTTCTTAAACGGCGGTTGAGTGCTAACAGTTGAAAATTTCATCTTATTCACTGACTGCTTTGCTTATAAATGCCACTTCTTATTCATACGAACATTATTAGCTTTGTCAGTGCATTTGCTGTGTTTTTCGTTACTGGCATATTAAGTACTAATGCTCAAGCAGCTCTGAGTAGACCTTTTGAAGGGGTGCTATATAAATTTTCTAAATGAATGAATGAATGGAGTGCATCAGGCATTCTCAGTTATGGGTCGTTTACTTTAGAATATAGTATATTCCCTCTGACCTTTCTTTCCTGTGAGACCTCTCTCACTCTGTTTTGTAACTACTTGAGACTTTCTTTTTTGACCGCGCCTGGTCAGGAGCACCTCTGAGTTGTTTTTCTTGAAGGGGCTCTATATAAATTTCATAGATGGATAGATGGCTTTGTGCAAGATCATAAAAATTTTAGCAGCTTTTCCAGCTATTTGAGCATAGTTTCTTTATAAACAAACTTTCTGTTCCTAATGACCCCAACACCTTGTAGTCTCTTGTTGACAAAAAGTCAACCCAAAGTCTACAGGATCAACTGAGTTTTTTTGGCCTGTTTCATGGCTGTAGTTTGTCAATTACAGTGCATTTAACATTTTACATGATTAGTAACAATGAAAGTGTAGCTTTTAGTATTACGGCTTGATGCTTTCACACACACACACACATACACACACACACACACACACCAAATAACAGTAATTTTTTACTTGTGGATTGAAAAATATGGTATTGAGGAGTCTAACTTATAGCTTTTTTTAATATATATATATATATATTATATTTTTTAATAATTTATATGTATAATATACATGTATGCAATGTATTGAGAAAATGTTTGCTTTCCATTTGTTTCAGTTATTTATTGGTCAGTACCATATCTGGTTGGCTGCTGACACTCACGGTCTTCTCGTTCTCATTCCTGGCTACCCCGTCATGAACGTCATCGTCACGTCGTTCGTCTTCGTCTGCATTTCTCATGACATTCACTGCATCACGAACAGACTCGTTCCATATCTCATTCCAAACAACGGCAGGCAACTTGTGCGCAACATGGTCTGCTTCGCCGTTGCCTTTCTTCCGCTCGCCATTTCAAGAGGCATTCTTTCGGTCTAAACTATCGTGAACGACGACGCACTGCTCAGTTTTTATGTACACCGATTAAGTGCCCGAAGTTCGTTATGAAGTGCTACGAATAATCGGTTGAGTGGTGTGCGCAGATGCGCTCGTTCAAAGAAGAGGGAGCAAAGGTGCATTCTTCGTGCGTGGGCTGTCGGCTTTAAATGACGAGCGTAAGTAAAGTAACAATGGATGGTGGACAGAAAAAATGTTAGGCGATTGCATTGACGTGGGCTGTCATGTTTTGACAGATTTTATGTTTTTACGATTGTCTGAAGGAGTGAAGGTGTCAGCTGATTGCAACTGTGATGATGATGACTTTACAAGACAAAGACATTGCTGAGATGGTTTCAGATGGAAACTCTCTGAATATAGTCATGTATGCAGTCCTATTCTGTAATCTAACTGTGTGCTAAATGTTATTATGAGCAGAATTGTGACCTGAGCATGAATGGACGCTATGGAAGAGAATTCTGCTCAATATTCATATTCATATTATTATTCATAGCATCATGACATTATTGTTTAGATCTGTTGGATATGCTTTTCAGCAGTGCGTTTCTAAGGATAATAAAAGAGGCGTAATTTAGTGTCCTGAGACATGTAGTTACATTACACTGATTAATAATTATATAAGTTTAGTGTAGGCTGTCGGAATTAGGGATTAACAGTAAGTATAGTCTTTATTACTCCATTAGCAAATCACAACGGTACATCGTAAAATAATGCAGTGATAAAGTATAGAAATATAAATGAACAGCAGTCTTAAGCAAATGTCAATAAGTGTAAAGCATTCTAGTAATGAAAAAAATTTGTGAGAAGGTCAGAATGTAGAATTTCAAAGGTTGCGATAATGTGGACGCAAGGAGAATTGTGGTTCATGAACTGGAGGGAGTGAACCATGGAAGGCATACCCAAGATTATCCAAAAAGGCTGGCTTTGGAGATATCATCCTGCACCTTATTAGCATGCTTGCTTGTAAATGTGCAATTTTTAATGCTTTATTGTCCACTATGTCGCCATCAACTACATTTGTGGAAAAACTTCCACAAAGTCATTCCTCTTATTAGTTTTGTATTCGATGCACACGTTCTAGTTGAGGTTGCTGAAAATGACGTAAATTTCATCGAGTTTTATCTGATATGTAGTTACTTTCCAGATATTATACGGTTGTTAATATGATTTTTAGGCTTGTCTTTGACGCTCTGTCTTTCTAACGTCTTTTCTCAGTGTGACTATTCGTTAAAGGCTTGTATTTAAATGACGATCGCTTGCAGTATTTCTCAGACTGTATGTTTGTTATACCTCCACAGGTGTGCATCATGAAGTATTAATTTTATCGCTGCTATGGTTTATTATTATTACTATTATTAGTATTCTTCCTATTGTCCGAAGAGAGAAGATTGATGCAGAGGACTCGTTTTGCAAGTGTTTAATATTATTATTATTATTATTATTATTATTATTATTATTAATGAATGTGTAGTAGGGTCATGTAAAAACAGGTAACGCTTCCACTAGGAGTCTCTGAAACAGGTAGCTAGTCTGCAGTAGATTTGGGATTGGTTGGCCTTCATTACTAATCGGACACGAAATCTAATCACTCCATGTTTTAGTGATCAGAATGAAACCACCGCAAAGACTTGGTTAAGAAGTAACAGCGGCAGATTTTGATTTTCAGCTGAGGTTTTGCCCCGTTTACAATTCTTGCTTGCTGTTAGTGCCAGATGCAATGTTGTGAATGTGTCTGAAACCAAGACACTGTCCTTGTGACCAATGGATAAGTGTCATGCTGCTATCTGTTCATTTGTCATCTGCTAAATTGAGGTCAATGATTTTATCAATGTTTGCAACAATGTTTGTTCTGCTGAGCACTCTCCTTTAATCTCATTAATCATGTTGTAATTTATCTGCAGGCCGGGCCATGGAGTCCTCTGGCCTGGACTCTTTTACCACAGTGACACAGCTGTGGCTCACACATCATGGTTACAACTCACAATCCAACTGTGGAGAATCAAGCACCCAATCTTCTGTTTGTAATAGTCTTTTCTTTAAATAAATATGGAAATGCCTGCAAGACGCACTGCGCTTTACATTTACAAGTTATGCAGTAATCTTAATTAAACCTAACTACCAACTGCACAGACAGCTTTGCAATTACAATGGCGCTAAGAGCAGACTACAAATCAAATCCGCCCAACGGGGGCTCGAACTCACTACCTCTCGCACTCTACGCCAATGTGTTATCCATTGCGCTTCCACGATTGTTAACAGATAAGCATGACCTTGTGCAGGCTTGTCCAAACCTTGTGTATCATTCCATTCTTTTTGATGGTAAGCTGTTGAACCTCTTGCTCGTTCATCACCCAATCAATCAATTCATCAATCAATTGATTCTGGTGACAGGATTTATGGAGTTCACGTGTACCTGCAGCAGAGACCAAGAAAGCAAAAGGAACCATCATAGGCTCACAGCAAATGCCTAGGCACCATCTTTCAGCAGATATGATGCTTGGAGTCAATTCTTGTTTTACAGCTTCACATTCAAATTGGTCGATATGTAATTAATCCAAGTCTTATTGATGATTGTTATTATTTATGAATTAGAAATAATTCCTTAGGAATGAATGAGTGGATTCATGTAGAAAGAATAAAATATTGCAATTATTAAATAGTTTTTATTTTGTCATTCATCATTATTTTTTAATTGCTATTAGCATTTATTAGCTTACTTGTTTCCACTGCATTTCTTGCTACTGTACGACAATTGTTTTTTTGCTGTGTTTAGAAAAAGCACTTTGTATTGCTGTGCATGTTGGTTCTGTGTGCTGATAAGAAATGCTGTTTGGAGCATGCTGTACATGTATCTCATTTACAAATGGCGATATTTCTGGCCTTTGTTTGAATTGCACCGGTAGTAGAAAGATGCCTGTGCCGAGTTGGATGTTGAGAGAAATATTGGTCTTTGAACTTTTTTGGACATGTCTGTCTCACAAAAAGCGTGTGAGAATGTTAAATGCCTGTCCAGTTGCATATAAAAAGATCTTGAAGAGACATTCTGATGCTGACAAGAAGAAATTATGTCTTATATTTTGAAGAAGTTGGACGGGAAGATCAGAGATCTTGACTAAATATCATTACAATTGTACCAATGTCTAATGTTCAGACAGAGTTGATCATGTGCCAAAATCTCTTGAAATTGCTTGTTCATTCAGAAAGAGAGGGGAGACAAGACTAGACTTAGAGGAAGAGATTTGAATACAATTTGGCTAAATTATGTCGGTTCTTGGTGGCAAAATGTCATTTGACCGTAAAGTGATACCAAGTACCGTAATCATGGAAAGTTACAATTAGCATGCATTTCTGTGTTTCGTTGTATTTGTTGTGTATCTTAAATGTATCATAAATGTATCGAGTTTCAGTTAGGATATACATTAAATTTATGCCGTTTACTTTTAGTTATAACTCGCTATCTGAAGTTGTTTGAATTTCACTAGCGTTTTTAGAGCCGAGTTAAATCTTGCCTGTATTCAAGAGCCCTCTCCAAACTTGTGAGTGTTTTTAGAACTTCTTAGAAGTCGTATCTAGTTCACTTTACTTCATTGGTCACTTTCTGGGCACTACAATTATCTATTTAAATTCCAAGCATGCATTGTTAATTTATTATACTTCTGAATATTTATCAACATATAAACCCATGTCTCTAAAAATATTTAACCACTAGCCAGCCATTGAGTATGTACAGAGAAATCCAAAGAAATTGGCCCCTCCAATCCCTGTAGGCCTATACACTGTACTTTTTACACTACCTCACCTGTGTATGCAAGCTTGATGCACGAATCCTAGTACTTAGTGTCTTCAGATAACTGCGCAAGGCACTAAAATATGACCATCTGACGAAGATCAAAAAAGAGATGGTGAGGTTGTTTGTTGATCTGTTTCTTGCGGAACTGTTAAAATTTGATAGTGTAGGGGTTACTACTCAGCAGTGTATTGTTGTCATGCTAGGCCGTCAATCCAGAGGTTTGGGGGGGGGTTCAGTTATCAACCAGGGCACTTACTTGGTTCGAGATTTCTGCTCCAGCTGCAACTAACTCGTCTATGGACCCAGTGAGTACACAGTACACTGACTGTGCACTGTTGATGAGAAGATGAAATACATGTAGCATGTTTAATATAAAACTGGCCACTTGCTCTTTTATGCCAATGAAGGTGCCAGCGTTACTAGGCCTGTCTTAAGCAGGAATGCTCAGAATGCCCATACATGGCATCTTCTAACTAACCTGCGCCATATAGTTCATTGGTATAAGCCTGAAAGGGGCATTTGGGAAATATTTTTATAACACGACCAGAAGATCCTTACCTTATTATTATTAATCTGTGGAATCAATATTAAACTCAGCATTGTACTAAGGTGGATGCAGGGAGTTCTAGACTCCAACTTTGTCCACTCCATCACTGCAGTAGGTATTGCTATGTTTAAGGAACAGATTACTAAAGAATTTCTGTATAATGTGTATTTAACTGTAATTTTTTAAATAAAAATATAATATATATTTCAAAATCTTAATACCCAATTTTGATATCGATAGGCCTACAATAGACCCTATGCACTTCCACTATAATTTAACCACATTACTACTACTGCTAGGCTACTACTACTACCGGGTACTACTGCTACTACTACTATTACTAATGATAATAATAATAATAACAATAATAATAACAATAATTAATAATAATAAAAATGTAGTTAGCTGAGATAACATAAAAACTTGACAAATGCGAAACCACTAACTTGAGCAGCATCTCATGCCAAAAGAGTTCTCAGTTGAGCATGACCTGGTCGGGTCTGCTTGAACCCGCTTATCAGCTACATTGTACCGTCATGGATACGGACCTGATTTATATATCCTCTGTAACTGCATGGGGTCTGAATTTCTCACCATGGGCGCCCAAAATTTTTTTAACGTCCATTCTGACCAGTCTTTGACATCGTCCAGCCATTCCCAATAATAAAAATAGCAATCATTAATAATAATAGCGGAGATAACATATATCTTCTGTAACTGCATGGGGTCTGAATTTCTACCATGGGTTACTACTATTGCTTACTGAACTATGCTGATGCTGTTACTATGCTGCTGCTGCTACTACCGGTACTACTGCTGCTGCTGCTGCTGCTGATACTACTAGGCCTACTATTACTGCTGCTGCTGCTACTACTGCTACTACTGCTACTACTACTGCTGCTACTACTGCTACTGCTGCTGCTGCTGCTACTGCTGCTTCTACTACTACTACTACTATATTAGTAATTCCATTACTATGTGCTACTACCACTACTGCTACTATAACTGCAGTTAATAATAGACCAAATTCATGAATTAGTTTGCGATAAGTACTATGCATAAGCAGGACCTTCTTTTTCACTGTGTTTCAAGTCTCCCTTTGCTAGTGATGATTAATAATATTTTAATATTTCTGTATGTCAGCCTTAGACATAGTATTCCAGGTGTAGACTATAATAAGCGTATTGGTAATTGTGCTTGTTTATTGCTTCATCAGCTTTGAAAGCCAACGGCGCGTCGTCCCGACATGCGTCGTCTAGCCTCCGACGCATTCTGGCTTTCAAGTGCGGTGCATACGTATATATATATATATATATATATATATATATATATATATATATATATATATATATATATATATATATATATATATAAAATTATATATATACAATATATACATTCAGATATAGTTATATACATATTATATGTGTGTATATATTGTATGTATAATATTGTGTGTGTGTGTATATATATATATATATATATATATATATATATATATATATGATGTGCTACTCAGCTTATTGCTTGGGAAAATTTTAAAGTTCAGTTATACAGATGCACTCTGGATATATTTTTATATATATACACACACGCATATATATATATATATATATATATATATATCGGCGTGTAGTCTACGTGAGTCCAGCAGGTGATTGATTTCTTCGGTCGTTTACTGAAGTGAGTGTAGATAAGACTCTTAGTTGAAGCGGTCTTCAATGGCCATCGATTCTGCAGGCCATGTTTTAGACATATATTAAATGTTTCAAATTTCTAGACATTCTCTAGTTAGCCATCGGCAGGTTTCTAATTGTTTGATATCGTGCTAAGTACAGTTTCAATGTGAATTTAAGGTTTTTAAATATGCTTACATTAGCTGCTTAATATTTGCTGTGATCACGGAATGGGCTTAACTCTTTTAAAGTAGGCTACTGAATGCTGTTAGAATTACGAGAATAGCCGGTTTGAATTGATCAGTTGATCCGATAAAATTGTTTCAGCATATTTTCCTGATTAGCAATTAAATTGAAATAGATTAAAAAGCCGATGACAATTTATCTCAGAGATTAATCTGATCATTTTTCAGAGACTCTATCTGACCTGGATTTTCTCCATAGCTGATCGGCTGATCAGCTTAAGTCGTCGTTAGCGGTTGGTGATCATCTGGTGTGAAATAATTTCATCTGGTGTGAAATCATTTCATCTGGTGTGAAACGATCTGACGAAATGGATGTTAGTCAGGTGAACTTGAGTCATCTTTCAGAGGAGGAATGTCAGCAGATCCTGTCCGTCATTCAGAGGGACTTCAGTCTCCGCCAGCACGAAAAGGACAGACTCGAGTAAGTCCCATCAATGGATTATTACATTACATGTCAAGTAGTGTAATTGTATTGTGTTGTATTGTATTGTATTGTATCTGACAATTTATCAAGTGCTTCTTGCAGCAAAAGCTTTTCAGAAGCGCTCCCAGTGCATGCAACCCCGAGGGAAAAGCAGTAATGTAAATATAATAGCTCTTTCAATACTTTGTGGGGTGCGTTGGTGTATTGTGTATGTTTGCTGCCTTGCAGCCGTAGAGTTGCAGGTTCGAATCCACCTTAAGTCAACCCGTAGGGACCTTGGGCAAGTCCTTCACTTGCAATTGCTCACCGCTTCGGTGTGAAAATCCGTTGCAGTGTTCGCGCTGCAGTTGGGAGCGCCTCTGAGTAGAGAGCTTGAAGGGGTGCTATAGCAAGTGCACAGACAAGCTTCACAAACTGTGTTGGGAGGTCAATGTTCTTTGTTGCTCAATGGAATTTGTAAGGACCAGGACGTTGGGTCAGTTTTAAGCACAGTTTGGAAATGAGGTCAAGACCAATGCATATAATGAAGGTAGGCTATGCGATCATTTTAAAACCATTTTTTGTAGCCATACATTTACGTAATGATTTCCTCACATTTAAAGTCTGCCGGTGTATATTTATAAATGAACTTACTTATTATTTACCAACTACAGACTTCGTAGGTTGACTCAAGACATCAAATTTAGTGTGTAATTATTTGATTACTACTTGTAATACTGGCACTTTAGAAGGAAGGTACTTGTTCTTTACGTTGAACAGTATTTTGCAAATCATACTGTTTTGCCCAATTCAGTTTTAAAATAAGTCACAAGACACAGTCTGTTTCTTCTATTCAAATTTACTGTCAAGACTGACCTTACGCAAAGTCTAATCGATCATCAGTTTTTATGAACTTTGGTAAACTTTCGAACTGCAATCTGAACTTCAATTGCTACATGCTTGCTTCACTGTTGCACCAATTACACCGGTGTTGTACAGTGCATAACATCCTTAGTTGAATAGGCCATTGTATTCTGCATACAATGTAGATAGATAATCTCTTATAATCTTGTAATTGACACAGCTCGTTGAGTTCCAATCAGCTGTAGCTACACACGAATATCTTTCTAGTTTTTTCGTCCTCCACAAACACAGATCTGTAATTATCATCACGCGGTGTAAGATCTTCCCAATAGGATGAATTCGTATTTCTCAGAAGTGAATGCACCAGTCTGACCAGTCATCCATTTTTAGTGTAGTGTCTGTGTGGGGGTTCAACATTATGGTCATGGTGTCCTCCAGTCTCGGTCACTGTTCAGCTGAAGTTCTCTGGCCAATCACTCTATCCCACACTGGGTTCCCGGACAATTCTGAGCCGGACAATTCGGACCGGACAATTCGGACCGGACAATTCGGACCGGTCAATTCGGACCGGACAATTCGGACCGAACAATTCTTAGCACCCAAATTCGTGATGGGACTTCCACTTTAGGTCACATTTTTCTAGCCTACCCATCTCCATCACCCAAAATGTATACTGTCCAAACTAATATTAATCTGACACCTGACTATATATCGGGCATAAAAACTATGGGTCTATATGGGTATGAAACTTACATTGATCTGAATCAGATGCCTATAAGTTGGTAATTTACTGCATTTAACTACTAATTTCAGTTTCTTATTTCTGTTAGTGGATCAATTTGAGAAGATCAGACAATATTTGCTTGGAGCCATATAGTTATATTTCATACCATTGATAAACAAAAGTTTCATAGCTGTAAGAGCAATATTTTTACATGCACTCCGAATTGTCCGGGTCCTAATTGTCCGGTCCGAATTGTCCGGACACCCCCAAACTGCACCTCAACTCTGGAACAAATTCTTACTTGGATTGCACCAATGATCTCATATAAAATAATGGCAGTGCAACCGTTTGCATACATTGGCCTGCATCAGATTTGGTGGACAGTTAGTTGTCAATAAATTCATTACACTTTAAATGTATAATCTTCCTCTTAGGCCTATTGTTTACTTGGAATTAGGTCCTAAAGTAGCCTGACCAAATTAATTGGGTTAAAATTCTGGTTGTGCATGTATCTGGAGTTATGCATTATATATGCATAACTCCAGGAGCGCCGCTTGTGGCTGCTCGCAGGATATTGCCTAGCTCTGCACAATATTTATCTGTCCATGAGGCGCCATATCGCCTGGACAGTAGGTTGTTGCTTCCGGCAGCTCCGTCTCATCAGGAGCTGCATCAAGTCCTTGCCCTTTGAGGCCGCGAGGGCGGCCGTCGCCGCTTTCGTCACTGCCAAGGTGGATCGCTGCAACAGCTTGCTTGCCGGCGCGCCTGCGTGCCTCTTGGACGGACTCCAGTCAGTGCTTAATGCCGCGGCGAGGCTAGTCTGCAACAGGAGAAAGTATGACCACGTCACGCCGCTCCTCCGTGATGTCCTCCACTGGCTGCCTGTTCCATCTCGCATCGAATTCAGGCTCTGTTTGCTCGTGTTCAAATCGCTTCACGGAGCTGCGCCCGAGTACCTGCGCGATTGCTGCATAGAGACTCATTCCTCCGCGGCTGGGCTTCGGCTCAGATCATCCGAGAGGTCTGACTTGCGTGTGCGGAGAATGAGAACGTGCTTCGGCGATCGTGCCTTCTCGGTCGCTGGTCCTCGTTGCTGGAACAGTCTTCCTCTCGCTATCCGATCAGCAGGCTCAGTGGACTCTTTTAAAGCCAGGCTAAAATCACACTTGTTCGCTAGGGCTTATCCGGTGTAGCTGTTTTTTGTAAGGCGCCCTTGTAACGGCATGGCTGTGTTACTGCGCCATATAAATCGTCGTAATTATTATTATTATTATTATTATTATATATATCTATAATATATATAATATATATGTATGTATAATTATATGTGTGTAAATATATACGTATATGTGTATAACTGTATATGTAATTATGTATGCATATTTTATATATAATTATATATATATATATATATATAATTATATATATACTGATTTGGATGGGTTATTTGTTGCAAGTGGTACTCAGCATTTGTTATCTGTTCAAAAGAGTTTATTTTGTGTGACATGAGAAAGAGGCGGACAAAACATGGGATGAATTGTAATCGTAAATGATGCATGGCTGTCTTACTTATGAGCTCTCTGAAAGTAGCATACGTGTGTTATATTAAATTAAAGAAAACTGGATTCAGCTGCATATCAGTTGATGCGTAGGCATTTAACTCTGTTCTTGTTTATACGAGTATGTCTTGTTTGTCTTTACGCCATCCACGCAATCCATATGTTCATTTGAAGAGTAGGCTGTATATATTCGTGGCTTGATTGCACACGAGACATAAATTTTGAGGTCTGCCTTGTCACGGGTCTTTACCAACACTAAGTTTTCTTAACTCAGCCAAGTGCACTTGAACTTTGAGTGTGTGTGTGTGTGCTATCAGAGCGTGCAATGTATTCTTAATGACGAACTTCAAGATTGGCCTCACGCAGGCAGATAAGTGTCGATAAAGCTGTTGTTTAAAGATGGACTGCATTTACGGTACTTTTCTTAGCAACATGGCTGCGTGACTGACCTATTCACGTTGCATAATGACCTAAGTTATCTCGTATAGTCTCTGCTTTGAAAACTTGTATTGATGAAGTATACATATATATATATATATATATATATATATATTACTTGTGGGGTATTGTACTTTAATTTAGTTAACTTATCAGTAAGTTTTGGATTTTAGTCTGAACAGTAATAATTGGCTTCTAAATTGCTTTATTAAAGTCTGATGCTATCTATATCAACTTTTTATGCATTGGCAAGTAGAAGATAAGTTTGTCTAATCTTTACATAACTACGTGTTCATTCATTTCAAGAATTTGTATAGCACCCCTCCAAAAAGACCACTCATAGGCACTCCTAGTCCAGTCGTAGTGATATAAATGGGTCTTCACACTGAGGAATCAACCAACCCTAAGTAACAGGCATACCGTATTTCCAATAGGAGACACTATTCCAGAAAGATAAGCTGTAGCAGGGTACTGACTCTCTTTGAAAAATTGTCCTTATTATTTTTTCTCTCTTTTTTAATTTTTTTCTTTTTTCTTTTTATGATGATGATGATGATGATTATTATTATTATTATTATTATTATTATTATTATTATTATTATTATTATTATTAGTATTGTTATTTTTATGGAAATCGGGCATAGGGGTTAGCAAAAGAACCTGCAAAGGTCGCAGTGTTAAAGCGCTGTAGGAGTACTGACAGTCTCTGGAAGAGGAAGGATGTTGCTCTCAAATAGTCTGTCACCTTTGTTAAATATAACGACCTATATATCTGTTATGAGAGTAATTCCTTTCGTGTTAATGGGTTCTAGCGTATCCAGGGCCAGCAGGATGAAGCCATGAGTGGCTGCAATGAACTCGTATTATTATTATTATTATTATTATTATTATTATTATTATTATTATTATTATTATTATTATTATTATTTTTATTGTTGTTTATTATAAATATTATTATTATACTATTATTGCTACTGATATTACACAGAATGTTACTTTTGACATCATTGTTAGTGTTATCATTATTTATGTATTAATGTTGTGATTGTTATTACTGAACTGTAGTTTAGGTTAGGTATTTACATCTATATATATAAAAATGAAACTTTCCAACCGTATGTAAGGAGTGTTCTCGATAACTGACGGACCGATTGTTTTGAAAATTTTACAACAGCTTCCATTCCAGTAGAACCGTGTTGTATTATGCTTTTTTCGTGAAAAAACGCAATCTTTTCCACAAAAAGAGAACTTTGCAATCCGTTCGACCGCCATTTGCAAATTCAACAACATCGCTGCGTTGACCCGAAGCACACTGACCAGACAGACGAAACATGAATGAGGTCGCGTGCCGTGACGTCATAAGCGAGTCGAAAATGTTCCGGCCTAACCTTGGGCCGGATGGTGTGAGGGAGGAAAGGAGCGGAGGGAGCGGGACGAAGAGGGTGGGGAAGGGAGGGGTAGGGGTAGAGGGAGGGTGAGTGGGGAGGGGAGGGGAGGGGGAGGGGGAGAGGGAGGGAGGGGGGAGGGGAGGGGGAGGGGGAGGGGAGGGGGAAGGGCCTTTTTTGCCACAGCAACGCGTGGCCGGGCACAGCTAGTTATATATATAACACCCACATGTATGTATATATAATTATATATGTATGTGTATATACATAACACTCTAATGCACTTGCATGTGCACATACATACTCGCATGCATCGCATGGTACTCAGCAATTGCACATGAAGGACTGTCGGCTGAAGGCCTCTGCATAGCAAATAATCAGTTGGGGGCCCAAACCGTTAGGCTTCAGAGTGCTGGCTTGGACATAGCAGATAAAGTGTTCTTGAAGTTTGCTGCTTCAGGATTTGTAAAATGCCTTACAGTCTTCATGAATGTCTTCTTCGTTGTACTGACGTCTTACAGTGTCTTTGCCATTCTGTGGCTGTGTTCATTATGCATCTGTGCTGTGTCCTTCAACCCGGTACACTGTTACATTGAATTTTAATCACAATGCCCAGCAGACATTGACTGTTGAGTGAGCTCTGATGAGATACTTCAGTTTGCAGTTTATGGCATTCTGAAGCAACACTTGAAGGATAGTCATTCACCTATAAATTTAAGTGACGTTTTTCAGTGGAGCTTTAGAGTTTGATAAATATCATATATAATTTTTATTGTATTGTGCATTTATTATATGTATAGAGAGATTCCTACATATTTAATCTGGTGACGTGTGGGCATGCGTGGGTGGAGTGGGTTACGTGTGTGGATGATGTCTGCGTAGATATGTTTCTGAGATGGTGACATTTCTTGATGTCACATGTCTTCCACATTCTCTGCAGGTTTTATTGTTATGCAGAAGCCACTGTTTACAGAGTCTTGACCGCATGGTTGTCAGTATATGTAATGTATATATAAAGACTTGCTGATGCTATACTGCCCTTTCAAGATTCTACTCAAACTCTCAGAGGCCTCCAGACTACAGTGCGGACACTGAATTGAGTTTCACGTCGAAGCGACGAGCAATTGTAAGTGAAAGACTTGCTCAGAGTCCCTATGCAGCTGATTGGATTGGATTTTCATGACCTGCAGTTGGAATCATACTCACTTTCTTTCCAGCATCGCATGTCTGATGATGAACTACAATCTGCCAACCTAAATCCATGCCATGATCAATAAATGGTCATAAAGATCTGTTAAACTGACACATTTTGATTTACTACTTCTCTGCAGTCTGTACACCTGTTCCATTCAATTTGCTATTGTGGGGGAGAAGGGGGTTCCTTGGGAAATGCCTCTACAGCCCCTACACATCTACAGTACATCCCATTACCGCTGCAGCTGAAGCTTTGCTTTACCTGTTAACTGATGGCATTCCAATGTATGTATTTTAATGAACGTGCCTGTGTATTGTTATTCATCTTCCTGAAAACCTTGTTTGCTAGATCCATATCGCACGTGCAGCGCCATTGACCGCGCAATGAATGTGGCTTTCTGAGTCCTTTCATCATAATGGGAGATGAGGCTGAAGCTGAAACCTCATAATAGGTCATGCATTATAATTAAGCACCTGCAGTCCTGCATGGATTCTTGAAGAAACAATGGTGCTGAGGTTCCTTGCCTGCCTTGACTATCCTCAGCTTGTTTATTACTCTCAAGGGTGTCCAATTTTTCTACATGTCTTGATACTCTCGCAGCCTTTTGATATATTTTGCATTTTTTATTCAGCAATTGAGCTGATGATATTTGGTATGTTTTGTATTAAGAGAACTTCAAGCTGAGATAAAAGAGGAGAAACGGCGATCAGAGATCCTGTCGAAAGGACGTACATTCAACGAGAATTGTTGCGTTCGATGTTTTGCTCAATTCTACATGCTGTTCAATCCGAAGGTTCAATGCGAGTCCTGCAAGTTCAATGTCTGCAAGAAATGTTCCATTTACAACAGCAAGCAGAAAGATTATATGTGCAGTATGTGCAAAAAGCAAGAGTAAGTCTACTTCTGCATCTATTCTATATTATACTATGATCTTTCCAGTCTGTAACCTTTCATGACTGTTTGCAGTTATCAAACAAATGACGATGTCAATTATATGGTTGAATTCACACTTTGCTTGACATTACAATCTATGTCAGTTTTACTTAAGAGTAAATTACTCTGATTGTGAAATTGCTTGACATTGTCTGTTTGCACTTAGATTGTAATTTGTTCAAACTATGGATTACTTATGTCTCTGATGATTTTTTAGTCCTATCTTTACCACCTCTACATCTATTTCGGTTCATCTGAAGCACACTTAAATAAATTTCACTGACTAGTAGGTTTTGGAAGATAGAATGTGAACAGAAGGCAAAGGACTGGATTTAATAAAATAGAAATTAAGAGAGTGATATGTACGTACAATTATTTTAGTAAATGAATTTTCATTTCTGATGTTGTCAGAGAACTGGAAACTCTTTCAAATTCTTGGTTTTATTCCAATGTGGCCGAACGATTTGATCGTTTTGGAAGCGCAGATGTGGTGCGATCGATACACAAAAGGAAAACTGAATGTACGTTTCTTTGGTTATCACATTAATAAACATTCTCATCAGCCTCTTGTAGCATGTCTGATATACCTGTAGCTTGACACCAGTTGGTAAAGGGGCTGTGAAAGGGTGGAATGTGGTGAGAAAATGAGCTAAGAGTAGCCAGTGGCATAACTATTATATCACCATGTAGCAGTACTCTCTCGGTCGATATTACTTTCCTATTTTTTTAATCAGATTCACAATGTGATATTAAAGTCTCAAATGAAATGCATCAGGAAGAGTAGAGCAGAATGTGACAGAGGGATTGGTGTATGCACCTTGATAGCTATGCCACTGAGTGAAGCTCTCACAGTTTTCCTTTATATGAGGTTTGTGTTTTAAGTTACCCTTGTCTATCCATGGCACTAATGAGCACATGTTCTGGAAAATCATAGTTACTTAGTCATAATTAGCAAGCTTTTTGCTGCCATTGTCTAATGTGCATTTTAATATATTTTAAATTTTTGTGCAAACACAAATGATTCCATATGTTTTTAAATCCAGTCTAGCTGTGTTTGTGACATTTCTGAATGAACTAGAGTTTAGAGGGAATGACTAAGAAATTGTGCTAACCATCATTTCAGCTGATGTGGACAGTGACTCCGGCTACCATCCTCCTACATCTTCCACATTTGAACCAAATGGGAAACATCGAACGTCTGCTCCATTTAAACCTACTGTGGAGGAACCGCTGATCACAGGTAAATATTATTGTAGTCTTGGTATTTTTAAGTACATCAAGGTGAGGTACTGGTAATTGCTGGGAGTCAACTGTTCTATTAAATCCTAGGATTGGTGGCTCTTTCAGATAAAGAACGGACTAAACAACATTTGGTGTCTCTAGCCTTCCGAACTCCTCGTTAAGATCCTTTAATCCGGCATGTTTTGTTGCTGTTTTTCGATAACTCTAATTATTTTTCCTCTGTCAATTACTCACAAGTGGAAGTTGAGATTGACAGCTATAGGAAAAGAATTATTAGAGTTATTGAAAAACAGTGTATTGAAAAACAGCAATAAACCATGCTGTGACATTTTTGCGGAGGAGTTGTTGCTGTATATGGATATTCTTCTTGTATTGATCTATTCATAGCTTTGAGGATGTTGTGACCATTGTATCCAGACTTAGAAATGCTGTAACGTAATGAAACATGGACATGGGACACATTTTGTGACAGTAACTGTCTTTATCAATGAGTTGTATCGGTGGTTTTAATATGCTCAGAGATTCTCTTTAGAGTGCTATTCTACTCTTTCTCTATTCCGTACTTCATTGTATTACTCTTCCTTTGGTCCTGCTGTGTTAACGCTTAACATTACATCTCTGCCTCATTTCTTTCTCTTCTTAAGACTGTCTTATTCGACCGGCGTTGGACTGGGAGCGGTCCTGAGTAGCTAACCCTGAAGAAATACTATATTAAATTGCCAGTAAATAAAATAGATAAATAAATTTCTCTGTATCAATTGCTGTTTTATGCAAATTCTTATGTAAATCGTAATGAACTGTTGAGTTAGCTTAAATAAATTGCTGAGTTAATGAAATTAACAAATCATTATTAGGACTGACTCTAAGTGAGCAGCAGGTTACATAAAAATTGCAGTAACAGGCATCTACATTACATTACATCTGCCAGTGAAACTGAATGTTGGTCATCATGATGGTTAGCTTATTGATTGTACTGCTTCGCTTTTATCTTTTTCCGGCTGATGTTTGCTGACTGGTTGAATACATGTGACAGGAAACAAATATGACAGGATATTAAAATTAAAGCTGTAAATCATGACCACGTTATCTGTTTGGCATGACTGAATATAGTAAACACATTGAAAATTATCAATTGCAACAAATATGATCAGCATGAAGAATTTGTGATTCAATGTTTTTTGCAGCACTTACGTAAAAGTATTCTGCATCATATAAATAAATTGAATGCCATAACTTATTTAGATTTAATCCATGCTCATTTTATAAATTTGCACAGCTGGACATGTAAGTAGTTCAAACTGGTTTAGTTTAATTTATTTTTTTATTTTGTATGCAGTTTGCCAAGAAGCAATCATTAATTTGGGTTTCTTGAATTAAGATAATGGCATTAGAGAAATTTCCAGAAGAGTAGGCCTACCTTTTTAGATATTGAAAAGATGGTTATAATGTTGCTTAAAAAGTATGTAAGAAGGTCAGATGTTTAGATGTGTGTCAAATACTTTCCAGGGGTTGATAGAGAGGAGTCTGTCTTTGCACATCTTCGAGAGAGGTTGGACGTGATTGAGGAGAATGTTATGAAGCTTCATCTTCAGGATAACAGAACCGAACAACAGAAGCAATTCTGTAAGTCTTGTCACTCATCATGTGTTGTGTGAAAATTAAATTCTTTGTTTAAAAAGCTGTTCGTCTTCTCTGTTGAGTTGATTCAATACTGAAAATGATTGCTGGAAAACTATTCGAAAATAGATGTTAGCTGCATATCATAATACATGATGGTGTTGAGCTTGATGATGCACACGCCTGCACTCACTGCCTCTGGCTGCACAGTGACGTCCATGCAGCAGATGTGTCAAGCTATGAACACTCTAGTTGGTTAGCCTCTAACTGCCTCCTCAACACCTGTAAAGCTCAGTTTATCTGGCTGGGTTGTCATAGGTGAGTGTTGACCAGAGCTTTGTGGCTGAATCTTTGCATATGTTGCCTTCTTAGACCAAGATCCCAGTTTTTCTTTATGATTTAAACAGTTTACCTGTCACTCTAACTGTCAGATATGCCAGCTGTGAGTTATTGGTATGCTACTTACCTCATGACACTGCTTCTCTCTGATCCATGCTCTCGTCACCAGCTGATTGCACTGCTGCTATTCAATGCTGGTGGGTCTGACCCTCACTTTGATTTTTAATTCAGTTCTCTGGTTCGCTGCACGTCTTCCTAAATGCACCTCTTTCTCAGCATATATGCAAAGATACTTTGCACTGGCTCCCCATCTTGTTAACAATCTTCTATAGAATAGCTGTGCTCATTTGGTGATACCTTTATTGCTGTGCCCAGCTTATCTGTATGAGTTCAGCTACCCTGTGGGATGTCAAGCTGTCGAGCTCTTTGTTCTGCTGGTAATGAGCTTATGGACCACCATGCTAGCTTCTCAGCTAGGCAGCATCACACCTTCTCAGTTGTTGGTTCATTCATTTAGAATGGACTCCAATTAGAGATGTGCCTGCTGCCTAGGAACAACCTGGCTATTGTTTCACAAGCTGCTCAAGTCTAGTTTTTACTTCTGTAGTTGGGCTGGGACAGTTGGAGTGTCTCTGAGTAGTTTTCTTTTCTGCTGACATAATTATGAGGGATCATTACTCATTTTCATGCATCTATGTAGAAGAATCATAAGCTACAGTAGAAATGACTGGATTGGTTTTGTTGAACATTTCAGACGACAATTCTGTGAAGCAGAACATAGATAACGTTCAAGATCTTCTGATGAACGTCTCCAAACAACTTGTGTCGACTGAAAATGAAAACTGTACGTTTCTATAATATGTGTTTATATTTCATTGTTTTAACAACGTTGTTTCATTCAAGGTACAGGTTATCCCTCTTGAGAAAATTAATGGATGTTCAATGCCATATTTCCTGGCTGTTCTGAAGAGACTTTGTTCATATCTGAAGGTTACAATTAGTAAAAAAATTACTGGCTGTTAATTGGTTGACTAAGTAGTGATTTGTTCAATGTCATATTTCCTGACATGTAAATTAATAATGCTGTTCCGGAGAGGAGAGTCTGTGGTCATGTTTGAAGTTTACAAGTAGTAAATAAATTACTGGCTGTTAAATGGATGACTACCATAAGTAGTAGATTAAGTGCAGCTGCTGTACTTTGGAATGATCACTCACTATTAACACAACATTTAGCGTAGCAAGGGTTTAAGTGACTCGAAAGATGTGTCATGCGTGTTAACATAATGCAGATCAACATGGCAAGGAGTCGGTCGATGGTGCTGGCAATATTGCAAATAAGTAATTAAGACCCTAGGGCCTAGGCCAAGATTCATGGATTGAGAAGGCACAAATCTAAAATAATGTGAAACGTGTTTACTAGGACACTAAGCATCAATGTCACAATGGCTATATAGTATATATGATTAGCTGTTGCTGTATTGGATAATGCTTGCTGTAGAGGTCATTGAACTAAAATACATTGTGGTATATACACATGTGTTTGAAATATGTGTGCATGTATGTATGTATGTGTGTGCAATGTGCATGCATGTTCAGCTGCAGACAGTGATGACAGCAGCAGTGAACGTGTGAACCGTGAACAACAGGAAACAATCGCCAAACAACTGCTACAAACTGCCATTCAACAGCTCTATTCATCGCAATCAATGATGCATTCAGCGGTAAACTAAAACTACATTACTTAGTTGTTGTTGTTTAACGTAACAGTACAGCTGCAGCTTATCTGCTAGATTTTTTGCCCTCAGATGTAGTTATTCAACTATCCTATTGAGTTATATGTGTCCCGCCATATGAAAAGGTACCATAAGTCGGCGTACGGTTTCACGAGAAATCGCGCATAATGACGTGGGGGAAAAAAAATTTATTATCAAATTTGAGTTCTTGGTATTTTTTGCAGCAGGTGAAAAGGACTTTTAAGTTAATAACACTGATAATATTACATAATAGACAACACTGAGAATTGGTTGTGAACCTCTTGTAGGATAAATCGCTCAGAAGCGCTCCCAGTGTGCAAGACCCCACGATACTCATCGATGGAAATAAAGTGGCAATTTCTCATGTTCATCATTATAAGTCGGTCATTTATCATCCAATTTTTATCTGGTTTTCAGCAAAATGTTCAGCTCACTTAGCTGGTTTGTGAAGGCATAATAACTCCAAACCCGACTTATGGTACCTTTTCATATGGCGGGACACATATATAAATACATTAGTAGATATTCTGGTCGAGTTCTTTATATGCTAATTTCTTACTAACTCATGGTTTTTTCTAGCAGAATTATATCTGCCATTCAAGTTTTATCATACTGGTAGATTCTACCAACCGGTATATTTTATTTATTGTCTTAACCCTTTAATTTCACTAAAATTCCTGGAACAGGTCATGCAGCTCATCCTTAAAGAGTTAAAAACTGAGTGTTTTGGGGTCATGGACACAGTTTCTTGCAGAAAGGTATATGAATACTGCATACAATGTTAGTTATTTGTTTGCTTTTTCTTAACCATTATGCCCAGTTATTCTTATATTCTTAATGTTTATGGATTGTCTTTGATTATTTATTATTATTTTAAAAAATCAAGAAATGTTCCAGTTAATGAAACATGCCAGTTATTTTATATTCAGCTGCCTGACTAATGAAACTTTGAGCGATTTTGTCATTACCATATTTTGATTTCTGTGGTTTGATATTTTTCATAGTCCTTTATTGTGTTTTTTGTTTTGTTTAAAGAACAATGAAAATCCATTTGCTTTTATCGACCCTACGACGATGACTCTTGATGCGTATACAAAACGTCTGTCTGAAGCAATTATCAACAAGGTTTGTCTTTCTTCGTAACGAAAAGCAAATTCTTCCATATTTCATAGTGCTACATAGGACATAGGCACTCTTCTATGTTTCTTAGGCTCTTCAGTTGCTGAAAGATGAATCTGAAGGCATGGAGCAAGTGCAGGACTAGTCTCAATTACTTTCCAGACTTTGTTATTGGCATGAAGCCATGCTGCTTGATAACAGTGAACATAATTATGCGAGTGGATGAGTAAAACAGATGTGAGATAAAATGTGGTCCATTTTATTTGGAAGCATACCGTAGTCATCCTTTCTTGTGGTCAAAGGTAATTGTTACATTTAAGACACACACAACATGGAAAACAAATTGATGAAGAATCAATGATGATGATGATGATGATGATGTTGATGGTGATTTTGGTGGTGGAACTTTACGCACTGAAAATAGATGCCTGCGATTTATGCCGATGAGTAGTAAGTGCATCAAATCTGAACTGAGATGGATGCGATATTGCGATAAGTTAAAATTGCTAATTGGTTAGAAGCAGAATTAGCAAAGTCTTGTAACTATTGTCTTGAGTTAGACTTAGCCAAACAGCTAATAATTATATTAGATAACTGCTTAGTGAAATTGCTAATCGATTAGAATTGGAATTAGCTGCTGAAAGCTTTTAGCTTATAGCTTTTTGATTGGAAAAAATAAGATTAGCTGTTTGTCTAATCGACAGGCTAATCAATCAGTTGCCCGTTATCTGTGAAGCAGACTAGTAAGAAAATGAAGATGCTTTGGAAGTCTTAGAGAATGATGAATGATTGAATATACTATCCAAGGCTATGCAATATTGCAAACTGTTTTATGTTTACACAGATTAATGAGGACCACCATCAATCTCAAAGACATATTGGAGATGACGTGGAAGAAGAGGAGGAGGAAGAGGAAGTGGAGGAGGAGGAGGTGGAGGAGGTAGTAGTAGTAGTAAACAATAGGAAGCCTACAAATGTTATTCCTCAGCATTCTGATTCTGAGTTAGTGACAACTGACAGCATGTCGGATGTAGATGTCAGAGATAGGGTGAGTATATGGCAGCAGAGATCAATGGAAATGAATTTGTCGCGCAGTGAGTCGCAGAGTCTGACGTCTCTCCAGTCTCAGAACGAGATGGAAATGCCACCATCCTTCATCGCATCACCACTTCTTACAGAGAAGCTGGCGGCTTTAAATCAGTCAGAGAAGTCAAGAAGTGAGACACAAAGCCTGGCCTCTCTCAACCAGTCCCAAAATGAAATGGAAGTACCATCATCCTTCATTGAGTCACCACCCCTTCACACAGAAAATCTGGCAGCCTTAAATCAACCAGAGATGTCTACTGTTGTTAGGCAATACTCTACAGATACTCCAAGTCAAGAGAATCCCGTTATTTCAAACCGGCCTGACTCAGGCAGACGTTTAACCTCATCTTCAAGTGAGTCTGATGTTGAGACACGAACTTCTGAGACTGTTAACCAATCTAAAGTTGAAACTCTGGAAGCAGTGGCACCTTGTGCTGAACAATTGGAAGATGACTTTGCCATAAATACGATTGTCTCCGACAAAAGTGAGTATTTTTGTATGACATAATAATTATGTTGCTCGTGTGATCGTAGTTAAATCACTTTCTATGATATGATGGAGTTTTCTTCATACAAAAAGATGTGTTGTTTCAGATGCAAGATGTTCTTCTTGCAATTGTCCATTGACTCTAGAATACACCGTTGGTCGCTAAGTAGAAGGATCTCTCTAGAAATGCACAATGATTAACATTGCTTATATTCTTGTGCTAATCATAATCGTAAACTTCAGACTTGTAAAACACCCATCAAAAGCCAAGGACTTGGCACCAGCTTACTCATGAATGGTGCATAAGTGGACCTACCAGATGTAATAGTTTGAACTGGATGAAAATGAATATGCAATTATTTTATTAAGTTATATTCCATGTTTTTAACTACCGGTAGATTACTTTTGAAAAGAGCAATCAATGGGAAACCACGTCACTCATCTCATCACCAGGTGGCATAAAAGTCAATTGACCTACCTATGGGCATAGAACTAATCATCCATAGTTTTGATATCTTCATTAATCAGGCACTTTATGTACGTATGCCTTGCCCAGTCGTTGAATTCAACTTGTAATCTTATCTTTGCCTGCTCTGTTGATGTTGACTGTTCCAGAATTTGACAGTGCCGACTATGACGTCACGACAGACAGCATTCTGGCATTTGCTATGCGCAAGAGAGATACTCCAGCGCTGCCAAGCTTAGACAGCGATGAAAGGGACGTGACTATCAAGTCCAGTGACTCGGACCTGGACCTGACCAGATACCTTGATGCTGATAAATCCAACTATGGTCCATGGACGTTGGGAATCAACCGAAGAATCCCGATGACGCCTCACGACAGCCTCCGAAGCAAGCGACCAGCTGACCGATCTGGGATTGACTCTCCGTCGATATTTCTCCCGAGGCATCTGCAGATTGAAGCGCCTTTCATTGGAGATGTGTAATGCATCATCTGAATTTTATTACAATTCAATGTTAAAATTATCGTTGGTTTCTCACATAAACTTGTGCAGACAGCATGAATTGGTTGTTGGTTAAAAATCAGACAAAATTATGTAATATCACCAATGGCTCAATTCGTAATTTTGGATCAATTTTCATTTGAAAATTTTATTTATTTTCATTTACTTTAATCACTCTGATGATAAATTCGTCAGTTATAAAGAAGATGATAAATGTTAACAGTTGTAAATAGTCATGCGGCTTTACTGCATTGATAGTTCATTTAAGTAATTATTATCTTTAGGATATGTAATTTTTGCTGTTGTCAGTGTTTCACAGCGAAAACAAGAAGTTTTAAATGTTTCTTATTATTCTTTCGATCAGATGTGCTTCCGAGCTGTCTGACACTGATTCCCTGTCAGTTTCTGATGGAGGAAGTGATGCAGATGAAGATGACAAACACCGAATAAGAACAATGATCCAAACAGATGATGTCAGAATCAATTCTAAGTCTTCAACCGACTGTTTTGTTCAAACAGACGAAGACGCTTCATATGTTACGAGCTTTTTGCAGCCAGAAGAAAAATCACCGAGAACTGGTGAAGACAGTCGAGCTGACTCTGCTATCGACAATTCATCCTTTGACTTTCCAGATTCGAGTCATGGTTTTGAACCAATATTTAAAGAAGTGCCGCAAAATGTAGTTGTATGCTGCGGTCAATCATTCAAGTGCAAAGCAACACTGGACGGAGGAAAATCTATTGGTTAGCTTTTAAGATTACGTAGTGAAACATAATTAACTAACTAAGGTTATTTTGGAGATCTAATCTTTATTGCATAAGTGTCGTGTGGTTTGTGTGAGACAAAAGATGCATTGAAACAAAACTTCATCAGGTATTTCAAGGAACCTTTTTGCTATAGTTTTTTTTAATGGAGTCTTGAAACTATCAATGAATTTTTGTTTTCATTATTCTTAGCCTAATCTTTTACGAATTTGCTTTCTTACCTACTTGATCCACTTCTGCAGCCATTGTTATCTATCCTTCATAATGCACAATGCTTCCTAGAAACAATTGAATATATCTCAATAACCTCTTGAGTTTTCCAAAGCATTCGACACGGCTCTTTTCAAAAGGATCTCTACTCTTGATATTTCAGTTCAAATCTATAAGTGGTCAGTTGAATTTCATCTTGAACACTCACACTTCACTATATACTTAAAGGTCGCTCTTCATCTTTTCTACCAATCAGCACTAGCGTAGTTCAAGAATCTGTCATAGGTAGGACCTCCCAACTTTTCTATTGCCACCTCAGATTTGCTCCCTTCTCAACCCCTCAATCTAATGTTCAAATTTGTTGAATGCACTTTCTCAGTGGATGCTCGCAAGCTCATACTATCCAATCTGAACTTATTTTAATCTGAATCTGGGCCTTTGCTAGCAATCTTATTTTTATATAGCTCCAAATCTAAAGAAATTATCATTTTCCACCATCATCACCAACTGTACATATTCACTTTAAGGAATAAATGAGTGCAATTGAAAAGAAGTTCTACCATACAACCATGACCCAAAAGTCCAGCATGCTAACTGCTAGACTATTGCAGTGTAATTGTGACTTCCAGAAGAGGTCATCCAGAAATGTTTCTGCGGTCAACCAACAGATTGGAGTTGAATATTGAATAAGAAAAGCAAAACTTGCAAAGTCTGAAAATTTGTTTTGTGCATTGCAGACGTGTATTGGTTTCACGACGCATTTCGTCTTGACTTTGACGAGCGATGTACGGTTGCTCACAAGGGTCGAGTCTACTCGATGGAGGTCGTCGAGAGTACGCTTGCTGATGACGGCCATTATGTCTGCATAGCGTTCAACGAACATGGACGATGCTGTCATCAGTTTACCGTCAGCATTATCGGTAATCATGTCACGAATGGTTTCGTTAATTAATCTGATTAAAAGATATATTTAATTGTTATGTCTTGGTGGTATCTAGAAGAGCTGTACGAAGTTATATGTGAAATCCATAAGAAAAATATTTGGGAATCGTGTGAAAATATAACCAGCAATCATGTGAAGATGTACTTTGAAAAGCCAATAGCTTGGGAATGGCGCTGTTCCAGGAGTACATGTCTATATATATTTGCTTAAGGATGTTCAACCTGTTAAGAACCTTGTGATGCCACCAACACACTGCTGATGGCATTCAGCTGTGCTGTTCTTTCCAACTTTCTGCAACCACATTCGCATCCTCGTACCATCTCCAAGGGGCTGCTGGATGGTGAGTCTCCGCAACAGCGTGCCTTTGGCCCATACGGAACTCTAAATATTCTGTCCTCTGTCAACGTATATCGTTCTTCTGTGCATGTGGGATCCTTCCACTAGATGCTTTTATAGTTGACTGAAATGATGAACATTCTGTTCATAATGATCTCTAACATCGTTTAAGTTGGTGCAGAATCCACTTACTTTGGTAACGGTATCATCTCTTGTGCTGCTTGGTGCAAATGTCGCTTTGCATTTGCAGATACAGTCTGCACAGGTATTTTTACAGAAATGCAATTTATTTTAATTTGTTCCTCTCATTTGTTATAGCACCCCTTCAATCTCACTACTCAGAGGCGCTCCCGACTACATCGTAGACACTGTATTGGAGTTTCATACTGAAGTGCGCGAGCAATTGTGGGTGAAGGACTTGCTCAGGGCCCCTACGCGGCGGCTTGAAGTGGTTTCGAACCTGGAACCCTCCGGCTCCAGGCAACGAACTGACCACTACACCACTGTGCCCCACAATGCAAGCTTACAGTGAGCATGCTACAGACACAGTATTTAGAATGTAAATAGCTCATATCTCATATTTTTGTACAATGTGGCAGTACCTTTATGGCGTTTTTTCTGTTTTAGATCCGGCAAATTTTCAAAAGGCTGGAACAAGCAATAGGTTAAAAGTGTTAACGACAGGTCAAAAGGAAAAGCCGATTCCCAAATCAGATTACCTGTCTAAAGAAATGGCTACATCAACTGCTCTGATACCACCACATTTTGTATCACTTGATCCCATCACGTCACACTCTGTCACGTCACGTGCGAGCATATCCATCAATACCATGTCACAGGATGACGTATCGAAATGTGATCTGTCGGCTGATGCAATGCAAAAGACGTCTACAGTCGGTGCTTCTCAACAATCTGAGACAACACCTCATGATGCTTTGCCACCTCACGACATTTCACCTTCTGACAATTCGACAACGTCACCTTCTGACAATTTGACAACGTCACCTACTGACAATTCGAAAGGTCGTGTTTTATCGACAACTGAATCGCTCTTTGAAGTCCCACTGGACGTCAAGTCAACTGTTTCCAGGCAGGAATTGCTTCAGTCGGTGCCAGTACCTGTTGCGCAGAGCAGATTGACGACTCCTGGTCTTCAGAAAACTGTTGATGCTCCTGCTGACACAAGAAAAGATGCTCAGCAAACATCGCCAGCATGGAATCATACATCTGCACAAGCACCAAGAGAGGTAAGTGATGATGATGATGATGCTCTAGCTTCTCATACCTCAGACATTTAAATTATTGCTGTTGTTATGGGTGCCTCAATATTTCAGTTACATTCAAAACTAAGACTTGAAGTAACGTTCAACAACCAGTCTAGCCAGACATTGTTTTCTCAGCATTTTTTTATGCAAATGTGCATATGTGCATGCCACATGTTGAATGTTGTTAGAACAAAACTGATTATTGCAGGTTTAGCCATAATATATGCCTGGCAACGCATTTCAGGTAAGTGAAAGCACTGTAAATTTACTGTTAACTTTCAATTTTCGCTAAACATTGCCAATCAGCAGCCATTGCATTTGCCTTCAATGTTTGATTGAGTTTGATTGCATTGAATAAGGAAAGTTTAATTTAATTAGTTAATAGTTTAAAGTCAGGTTTTCTAAACTAGATTTGATTTTATGCATGTATTATTTTGTCAATTTTTAGAAAGGAAGTCTCATCCAACTGGACGAGGTATCTGCATCCAAACCTTCTCAAACAGCACGTTTGACGAAAGACTGGTTGCAGCAGAGTGATTGTGACGAAGACACAACGTCTGTTAGCGATGGTAAAGTCGAACTCAGCTTCTCATTTCCAGAATTTGAAAGACTCTACAAGGCACGCATCATGACACCAGATCAGCTGAAGTCTGGCCGATTTACACCACAAGAAGCTGAGCTCATACAGAAGATCCTTAGCAAGCCTCAGGAAATGGAAGAGGACACGCAGACTAACAACAGTCTGCGACGAAATGATGAAAGATTGGCAACGTTTGACTTCAGTTATAAAGATCCGGCACTGAAAGCTCAATTCCATGGACGTGATTATTTGATTAAGGATTCTGGCAAACTGCCAGATAGAAAACAGGGTACAAAGACTAAATCCAGTCACCAAACCTTTGCTTCATTACCAAGCCCTCATAACTCTGGTAATACACTTGCGTCGCATCATGCAGCCGCCAATTCAGATGTCGTAAGGGATCATCTGAAGTCATCCGCCACAAAAGATCATCTGAAGTCATCTTCTCACATGGTTGGTCGAGATTTCTCTTCGGCTGGTCAACATCAAAGCCATCATCAACCATCCTCTGAAACTTTGCATGCTGCAAAGTCAGCCACACATCCTCCTCCTTCTGAAGCTGACGACAACACAGATGGGAAGATGCTTGGAGAAGATGCATCGGAGAATAAGACAACGACAGATTTAGAAGAGCTCAGCCTCCCATCTGTGCGTTCTCTTCGGCTGATGTTCAACGCACAACCGGCTTCTGGCAACGAATCTGCGTTCACACGGGTGCGATATAAGTTTTCATCGGATTTTATTTCACCTGTGCTGGTAATAGTTATAGACGAGGTATCTGCAGGAATTTATATAGCAGCAGTGGATTTAGAGAATACATTTCATGGTACCTACCCAGACATGCATGATTAAACAAGTCTGAAGAGTCACGTACAGAAGTTTGTCACTTTGACAATGAGAACGTTCTAAAAGTGACTCGGAAACCAAAGCAGCTCGTCAGAAAAGTGTTCTTCACATGTCAATATGGGTTGTGACAAATTCTCCAGTTCCTGGATTCTGGTTGCAGCAGCAATGGACTGTTCTACTATAAAACTTTAATTATTTATAATTTTCTCCACAGCACACCAAAGTCGACTCAGTAGAATACTTAAAGAAAATGTCAACAACTAATTACAAATGTATTACGTATGATTGGAGAATGTTCTTTAAAGCAGTCTTTGTGTTGATTCTTTTTTTAGCTTGAACATCATGCACAATGACTGCTTTGAAATGCATTGTACTTTTTAGCATTTTTTTTATAGGCCTACATATTGTTGCAAATTTACATCAATGAAGTGATTTTATTTTCATTACTAAAAACATCTTTCAAGTGCGTGAAGTGACACTGAGATGTGAATCTGTGGCATGGTTAGTCAGTCACCAGGTGAAGATCTCAAGCTGTTAGATATCCATAATTATACTTGAGAGCAGTGAGAATTTGTGAGTTTTGAGGCATTTGTTAAAGGAAGAGAAAGAGGTTAAATTCCAAAAGAGGAAGCAAAACGGAATGCACTGAATCCATGACAGTGCTACTTCAAGGCTCAACCAAAAGATGCGCACCTGAAGGTTGTAGTCTGCATGGCAGAATGTAAAAATAGTAGTGGTTTAATGTAGGCAGGAATGCTCACTTTGAGGTTCAATAGGTAAGACAAACTAGTTTAAATCTTATTCTGATTCTGCAGAAAGCCAATGCAGTTGACTGAGCAGAGTTAATGAGGGTTAATTAGAAGAAGATGCATTGTATGTATCAAGGAAATTGGTTGATGCTATAGCTTTGTGTTCAAATGAAGGTTCAAGTGAAGATTGTGCAATCATCACATTATGATTTGATTTAGCAATTTGGCAATGTTGGTTGGAACTTAGCTGTCACTCACTGCCTTGATTCAGTATGAGCACCAAATTAATAACACAGCAGGTTTGTCACCGTTTGTGGTAGAAGTATGTCAGAACAATTCTGGCTTCAGAATAATCACACACCTGTAGTACCTTTGAAGTAATTTATTGCATTTTTAGACATTTGTACTTTTAATGTAATGTGTTTGAATTGGTTTTTTAGAATTACAGTCTGACAGCAAGAGACCTTCCAAGTTCAATCATTGCTCAACAGCATTTATCGAAAAAAGGCAAGAACCCTACTCGCCTTAGCCTTCTGCCAGAACCTGCCGCTGAATTTTGATGGATGCTGTTGAAGTCCCGCTCCTCCAGCTGCAAAGACAATTAAAACAGATACTAAACATTCTATTGTTCTGTGATGACCTGCAGAAAAATGTAGTGTAATCTGATTGGAAAATTGTTCAGTGCCTATAGGATGCCTGTCTCAGAAATATTGCTTTTGCATTTTATTGTATTTGACCATTTCTAACGCACTTCTTACAGCATGAGCCTGTCAGAAGCGCCTTTCAAATGCAGTGTGTGACCACAAGAGGAAACGCAGAATTTGAGGTAAGGGAAAGATGAAGAAACGCTGACGTAGAGGAAGCTGGAATGGACTAATGAGGGAAGTCCATTCCATGGAGAGGACCTAGGAAAAGGATCTGGATTGTAGGCTATATGCACAGTTTTCACACAGATGAAAAAGTACCTGCACATGTGTTCTATGAGTGCAAATGTGCATTGGTTTTCAGTGAGCATCACAAGGTAGAGATTTTTTAACTACAAAGTTCTTTGCTTATTGGTGCTTTGTATAGTCTTGCATTTAAAACAATGAGTTTAAAGGAATTCTAAAGAGAACCTATGGTATTACTTTAAACTCAATGTGATTCATGCTCCATGATCTGTAAACTATTATTGTATTGTTATACCCTATGTTATATCCACCTGACATGGCATCGCTATGATGATGATGCTTTCTTGGTGTGACATTAAATTAAATCAAAATAATCAGATTTATATAGTATGGACATTTTGCAATACCTTGTTTTAACCAAGGGCAGCTGCATTAATCTGTGTACCATTTTTTTTTGCATTTACCGCTCTAGCGTTAAAATACCTTAATTTAGCTATTCTGCAGGTTTTCCTCTTTGTGTCTTTGGTCAATACATTTCCTCATTGCATTCATCATCACAGGCATCCAATTGACCTTTGTTGGACGGCTTATCAATGTTACCATACCAGTCTGTTATCCTGCAATTAATTTCCTGACATATTTCAGCTGTACTTTATTTTCTGTATTCATTCATTCATTCATTCATTCTGAGAATTTATATAGCGCCTCTTCAAGATTTCTAATGTGCTTTTGTTTAACTGATTTTGGTATCTGCAGCTTGATAGAGTTCTATGACCATTTCAATTGCTGTCACAGAATTTTAATTTTAATTATTATTAATAGATTACTGCTGAATTTTATAAGTGGTCATCGATTAATTTGTATCAACTGCATTGTTTTCCAGTGGAATCGATTGAATATCGCAGGAATATAATTCGTTGTCTATTTTATTTAATTTTCGCTGTTATCAATCATTGTTTTTGTGCAGTGTTAATAATACTGGATGTCAGTGCTCAATGTGTCTTACTTGTGTAGTAAAGTTGGAGCTCTTTGCATATGTGAATGTCAGTAATAATTTTCTGCATTACTTTAATTCTGACAATGCTCATAGTTACTTGGGAAATTTGACAGGAATGGCTTGTAATTGAGCTTCTTGTTGCAAATTTTAAACATAGGTTGTGTGCAATGTATGGTCAAAATAATATGGATACAGTAAAAATCAAATATGGAATCATCATGGCGGGCATTTCAATCTTGTTCTCTTGCTTGTGGTTTGGGTTCTTAGGTGGATCTGATGTGCACTCAATAACCCATGTCGAATGTAGATTGGTAAATCATTTGGGATCTACAAGATTGATATATGACATACACGGCTTTACACGCATTTTATTGATTACCCTATATTCATTAATTATGACAATATTATTACCTGATCTCATGAACCATGTAGGCCAATACATTATGCCTAAGCATTAAATTTAGTAGATCTCATGGTTATCATAAATATCATTCTTTATGTAATTGCCTAGACTAAGCTTCACGTAGGCTAGCCTACATTCAATAAACATGAGCAAAGAAAATTTCAGGAAAGTAGGCCTACTATTTTTCGTAAGTTGATTTGTTCAACTGCTTGCTGTATGCTATAATGGTGTAGGGCCTATGTATATGGGGCTCTATTAGATTTATCATCAATAAATGAATACGCATATAGAATAATAACGAGGAGGAGAGCTTTCATTATCAGGAATTCAGCATTAGGCCTTATATATATATATATATATATATCGGATTTAGGATTATAATAAAAAAATTATAATTGTAGGCATATGAGATAGCACATAATTATGTTGTCTTGATCAGCACCTTGGATGGACGTAGGCCTGTTTACTACCTGTAGGCTGTAGGATTGAACTAGACCTATATCAAAATGTGCTTAGCAAATGGTCAATAAAGAAAAAATTCTTAACTATAGCCGTAGGTTTGGTTGCTTCTTGTAACACAATAACATTAGACCCAGACCTAAGCACAAAATCAAAACACTTTCTTTGATATTGGATCACACTGCGCTAGGCCTACATGAAGTACTGCAACTTTGCAAGAGCTAGGAAAGTGAATAGTGATCCTAGCGACCTAGCCTAATAATTATTGAGGTCTGGCACAGGTCAACAGAGATCAAGTAGGTAAGTTTGAAAGTAGGCCGATCTGGCAGGGATATACTAGAATAGATAAACCCCGACTCACTTCATCCCCCGACTCATCTGATCCACCTTCCACTTCTCGACCTAAACGCTACCCACCTTAACAGCTAGCCTGCTCTGCCACCTCGGATTCTTTGGAAATCGGCCAACGACCTCCTTCAGACTGCTCCTTTTGACAACCCTTCTGACTATACACAGCGCTCGTGAAAGAGCCGGTTCTCTGCGTTTGGCTTACTATGGCGCTCTATAAATTTGGAGATTATACGATCACGCTTGCGCTTTATCTATTCTGTGATATCTGTGGTTATAATTATTAAGGAGGCTAACCTGTATTCTATAGGCTCTTACGGCAATTTTCAGAGACTTTTCATGTTTCTAAGCGGAGAAAATCGTGCGTACAGTAGCAGAGATGTTCTGTGACATTATTATTATTTAGCCGAGCCACTTGCTTACTTATTATTCGTTCGTGCAAGGAATCTATTGCGATCGCTAAGCAACGCGGCTTCAGAAGATGGCGGAGAAGAAAAAGCTTTCGGCTGTAGAAGCAAATGATGCCGACAAGCAGTATCTAGGTAATTGAAATGGAATAGTAAATGGGTAGAACTTTGCTCCACTTTTATAAAAACGCTGCTTGTCGAGTAAATTCATTGTTTAGCCAGGAAGAATTAACAATTGTCTAACAGGTGCTTTATTATCGACCACATAGTTTTGATAGGATCAAACTCTGCGCAGTTTTCAGCCATCTAGAAGCAGGATCGAGGTTGTTCACAACCATTAGTAAAGACAATGACTTTCAGACAAATGATTGCAATTATGCGGCTAGCTTGAACGATGTCAAATTTAGAAATGAGGAAGAACAGAAATCCACCATTAGGCAGGAAGTGCTGTCATATCTAGGCAAGTCTCTATAGTGGTGTGTTTCTCGCATGCACAGAACCCCATCAATGATTCCCATCGAAGATTGTTCATATTCAGATTTCCTGGACCATGTTACACCGAATATATACTGTGGTGGATCACAATGTGATCACCAACTAATAGGAAATGGTTGTCTCACTGTGTTGCAATTCTTTGCCTTCGCATTACCTTCACAGGTGAATGATGCAGCTTCTTGGCATCTCTTGAACCAGCTTTTTGGTTTAGGATAGACTTCCATTCGTCTCAGGACCACACTTTCATCCTTTCTTGACCATATCCATGATTTTAATAATTGATGTCAGCTGCACCTGTTCACTCAATTGTCAACCTGGGAGAACAATTCAGTGTGAACAATTCAACAATGTAGAATGTCATAGCTGTCATTAATAATTACCGGGTATATGGTCAGGAGGAAAACAGTGAATGCTTGCTTTTGCTGTTCCAGAGAAAGCTGGGGTTTCTAATCGAGTGAAGGATCTTGTTACAAAAATTTTGGAAAATCGACCGGCGGATCCAATTGAATTTATGGTAAAATAGTAAGCAAATTTCGTCTTTTCCTTGCTTATGAATATGCTACAAAAAAGTAATTTCTATGGATGTTATCTGTTCAAAATTGCCTGAGCATTTAAACTTTTGTCTTTGTTATTCTTAGGGAGTGTTTTGTAAAGTTCCTTTCCAGTTCAGCAATATGATGTTTCAGTGAGAGATTGGAAGCCTAAAAGATGATAAACACATATTTTGTGCAATGTCATTTTAGTTTTGAGGGCAGCTGCGACAAAATCGATCGAGTGACAAAAGCCTTAAACCAGATTTCACATTCTCACTATGGGAAACCTGCGTACGAAAGCAATGTTCGACTGGCTTATGACATTCTCAGCCAATGTAAAGGCAAGTTAAACTTCAGCGAAACGGTCTTTGCAAGAAAACAAGTGATTTTATAAATTATATTTATATATTTATTATTTAGGTCAGCTATTTTTGCCATTGTTGACAGTTGCTGTCTGAACGTGCTTAAAATTGTTTTCCGAATTCCTGTTGAATTTTTTATTCTTGCCAGAATTACTATTCAATGTTGTCATTGTAGTTGTTGCTTGCTAAACAAATATCCAGAAGTATACATAATGTCTGCAATATGTTGCCACTTTCAGCTGCTGTTTCACACATAGTCACAGACTTTAGGAGATGTTAAACAGACTTTATTAAAGTTTTCTATTATTATGTTTATGAGCTTATTATTTTCAGGGTCTCATCACATCAAAGGAATTACTGGTGCAACATGTATGGAACTCATGGATGGTCTGACAGGGTATTGTAAACAGTTTACTTGCTCTGTCCAGCTTCTCTTGTATTTCATTGATTATTGTATATATGTAGTTTAAAACTGCTTTCTGTTGAATTCTAGTCTTGTTGCTTTCCAAGTTACAATGATCTATTTTTTCACTATTTCTCCTTGGCTTTCAACCACAAGGATCTCTAACTGCATTTTCCTCTGGCGGCTGACTATCTGTGCTTCAGATTCTCATTTCGGTGTGACCTTGCACAAGTAAAAAATTTATTTAATAACAATATTAATCTAGGGGGCTTATTTTATGCACTGAAGGTATCGTTGCAACACCAATACTTTCAGTGTCGGTTCCAAACTAGAAGCAAATAACCTTTATGTTTTTGTCACTGAGTCCACAGCCCTGTGGGGAAAAAGACTAAAAGGTCAAGTACATTCTAATAGTCACTGTACTGTGTACTTGGCAAATTAGACCCCAAGTATGATCTGAATTTATGAAAAATTATCCAGAAGTAGATCTGTTTTAAGTTGCCTATTCAGCTGTTTATGACTGTAATTTTGATAAGAGTAGTACATTCTGATTCTTGCTTCTCTTCAAATTGTGTTTTTTCTTAATATTAGTTCATCTGTTTAATCTTCAGATCTTTTCCGCCTTCGATAAAAGATAAGATCTTGAAAAGGCTTTTCTGTCGGGATCACGAAGTTGTTACATACGATGTTTTTCAGTCGGTTGTTTTCATCTGTTGTGTTCTTCAAGGTAAGAGTAACAACACTATTTTAAAATTATCCGGTTTGGCCTTTTAATTTGGTATAATAAATTTTGTGTGTGCATTCATGCATGTATGTATGTGCATATGTATGAATGTTGTTTTTATGTATGTATGTATGTATGCATGCATGCTAAGCTCTTGTATAGCGCAACTGAGAAGCCTCACAAAGGTGCTGTAATATGGCTAGCTAGTAGATCTAAAAGATGCAGTGTTTGTACTAGTATCAGGAGTTTTATTTCTGGTAGTACTGTACTGAGACATTGGATCATTGCTTATTGTCATCAATGAAAAACTTTAACTTGGTTTGTTTAGAGATTTCTCTACAGAATAAAGGAGTTTTTTTAAAGTCCACCAGTATTGGATTGGACTTGGACTCTCGTAGATACCATGACAGTCTTTGATTACAGTTAAGTGTTTTGATGTGTGGCAGATTTTATCAGAACAGCTGAGGAGCTGTACAAGCAGCTAGACAGCAAAGGATCTGATAAACTTGACAGCGTCATCTGCAATGTGGTCATTCATCAGCTGAAAGAAGCCACCAGCAAATCTACAGACAACCCTCTCTCGTCAGTAACTGGCTTTTTATAACAGTCTTTTATTAGAGTTAAGTGTTTTGATGTCTTTGGTCTTGAGCTGTTTTTGAATCATTGGCTGAGTGTCTTTCTTGTCGCATTACTATGCAGTCTTTATCTTGGTCTCTGTTCCTTACAGTTTTCGTTTAACAATTTAAGTTTTGCATACAATACTATCTGGAGCATCCAGCCTTGAAGTAGTTTCTTGACAAGAGCATTATCTAATTTTTCTGTCAGCACATGCAGTAGGGAGGCAAATATTTTGCAACCCTAATGCACTACACCATAATTAAAATCGGTTTCGGATAAAACAAACCTTGAAGTCTGTTTTGAATTTTGAGCTGATTTCCTTGGATTAATCTTTTCATACCAATGATTACTCACTGTCCTTAAATGTTGTGATTAATTATATTGCATGCATTGTACATTTTAGTACTTGCATTGATACTTTAAGTATTGTATTAGGGTGCTGGAAGCAGGGTACCAGCTGGCTCCAGATCGTATGTACTCTGCTCTTGCTACGGTAAGCATAATCTCAAAATATAAATTTTCAGCAACATTAACTGCTCTGCAATTTTGTTAAGTGTACGTTTTCACAGATAAGCTGTGCCTAATGTTAATTCTACGATAAAATGAACAGAAATTGACAGTGGATTGTTGTTATTGTTAATTAATATTAATTCTATGATAAAATAAACGAGGATTAACATTGATGCAACAGAGAGTACATTTTCTCATTGCTCAGCAACCTAAGTTGCTTCTGCTGTTCAAGCCATGTCTTGAGCCACTGTCTCACATTATTCTTGGATTTCATCATATTGAATCCACCTAGATCCTTTGTAAACTCAATTATGTCGGGCTTGGTAGGCAGGCGCCAGTAGCCAGATAAGCTGGACTTGGGGTCCCTCTCCATTGGGGAAGGTTGGGTGGGTAGAGAAGCTTATTTGTACGTGCGCATGGGGATGGGTCAATAAAATGTACGGTGCGTACAGAGGAGGGTGGGTCGAAAATACGATTTTTTAACGTAATGTATGGATGGCCCCTAGATGGATAGGTTGTCAGTGAAAATGCTGTGTTGAATGACTAGGCTTTGTTTCGTGGGAGTTCGAGTGGAACCACAAGCTGCGACAGCTTCGTCAACAGTCTTGCAGAAATATTTCTTAACAAGGTAACATGTTGCAGCTGTACATATTTAATGAATTTATATATCGAAGTGACATGAAGGCTTTTTGCTTGTGAGTGTTTAAGACGTAATTCTACGGTCATACTGGTATTGCATTACATTGCAAAGTTTCTGCTTTAACTGGCATCTGATTATTTATAAATATTAGTTTTTTTGTTGCTGTTTAACCCCTTTAGCGGCCGACCAGCTAATAATCGTATACAAAATCGACGATTATAATCGGGGTTGCCGCTAAAGGGATTAATGGCACTCTGTCATATCAAGGATGATGGGTATTACCTTCCTAATTTCTCAAGACTTTGGTTTGGCCCTATCACAGTTAGAGTAGTGACAGTGGATGTGTTTACGTCCATGATTCATGGCTGGAATTTGATTAAATGTGCCATCGTTGGTTGTTTTGCATTCGACTATATTTCTCTGTACAGCAAACATACAGATTTGAATTGGTAAATATTTTTAGACATGTGATTGAAAGAACAACGCTTTGAACAAGTCACAAGTGTTTGCCCACTTTGATAACTTCTTTCTGGAATAATTTGCCTAGTAAGTTGTGACTTGAGCACTGATCTTTGCACCTTCTCCATAAATGCATTGACAGGTTGCGAATACCACTGAGGAGTTTCTTATAAGTGGCACTATGCAGCAGATTGACAGATTCATATGATTGCAGTTATGATTAATCATTTACTGCTAACTGATAGTTGAATTCTTCTTTTGTAGATCAGTCATTTACGTTGAAGGAAGCAATTCAGTTTTGGTGACTGTTTATGTGCGTTCTCCAGATTGTCAGACCCCTCGGTATCAATGGGAAGAACAATATTGTTTTCGAACGAGGACTTCCCAATTATATTTTATTTATGTATATTATTTATATATTTTTTGTAAGAAAACCTGGATTTAGTCAAATTTTCAAAATGGCTTTTTGAGATGCTGTGCAAAATCATTAGTTTAATAAAAACGTTCATGACAAAGAGTCAATTTTAAATGGCTTGGCAATTTCAAGTCATTTATGCAAATTGTATTACTCTGTGAAAGTTAAATTTTCAATAGGAATTTTGAACAGATTTGCCCTTTGAGTCTGACCAATAGAAAATGATTTAATGTTGGTGATAAATTTAGCAAACTTGCTTTTGAACCTTGTATAATTTGCTGCGTTTTGTGAGACGAGATAAACTGCTATCAGGCTTGATAATACTGGTCTTTGAAGTGAGATATCCAGTTTGGGTCTGCCATAATAAATTATATCCAATTCTGTCTGCTGTATGTGTCAATTATAAAATTGAAATGTTATTTATTTAAGTTTATCTAACCATAGTTGTTGCATTTGGGAAATATTCTTGGAGTTTATCATGTATGCAAATGACAGCATTACCTTGTGACCCAGAAGCCATGTGTAAATTACCTGAAACTATCTGTGACTGAATTCTTAAAATTGGACTATTATTTCGTAATTTGTGCAAGAATGTTACTGTTATATAAATCCTGTCTGTTGAAGAGCTAAACACGTATAGTTTATCATTGTTATTATTGAACTGCCATTTATAAACAGACAGAATCTTGCACGAAGGCATGTAACAGGAAAGTCTGCTCCACTTTGTGTTCTATTGCAGGTTGCAGGCAAGTTGATTAAAAGTTAGCCAACATTGTAGTTCTCACATTGTGTGCTAGTAAATGAATTATTTCATTTTACATTATTTCATTTGGGGGGGTGTTCAAACACTCAAAAACCCTCCAGCTATGGCCTTGGTTGCTGCAACTTGTTAGTGTCCACTGTAGACCGTTATTCCTTTATGGACTTGAATCTGATCAGTTATCATGCAAACATTGAGCTGTAGTAGCTGTACTTCTCAGAGCAAATGTACGGCACTATCGTCTGTCATGTATGAAATCTTCAAAATTAACTGCAGACAGCAGTCTTTCTAATAAGGTCATGTCAGTATGCCACTCTTATGGAAGAACTTAATGTCAAAAACTGCTTGCTGTTCAGAAATGGAAGTTTTTCGGAAATATTATTGATGTAATCTGGAAATGTTCTGTTAGTTGTTAGTGCTAATATTGTTTTGTGCCCACTCCTGTCAAAATAAAGATGGAGAATAAATAAGTAATAAAAGTACTAAAAACAAGTGTTATAATTTGCTATATTTAATTACTTGTTAATATTGGAATTCTAACTGATGCCATCGATGGGCAACTGACCTAATTGCACGAGTATGAACTGTAAGGTCATGGTGGTTGTAAGTTACATGGTTTCTCCCTCTTTACAAACAGAGGGTCTTTAGAAAATTGCAGTTCAGTGTAGGTCCAATTAGAACTATAATTTTGTTTGGAGTGCATGACATGCAATTCACCATAAGGCATACTAAGAAAAACAGAGAACAGGAAACATAATTTGAATATTTATTTATTTACTTGCTGCGGCGAGGACATCTATTTTAGCACAGCTTAAAACATTGTTAGCGAGCGCACTTTACTCGCTGCGTATGCTCGTTGATGAGGAGTAGCTTCTGAGCAAAGTCCGAACCACGTTTAGAACAGTAATGGGAGACACCCGTATAAATGGTTCCGTACACAAGATGGCGCTTGTAAGCTTTCGTGTTGCAGGCGCTGGTGTCTGATAACGGAATAATGATGCGGCTAAAAGGTAAATCCGGTTTCGTACATTTATATTACAGAGCTTAGTTTTATTTCCAGTGGCTAACATCATATAATAGTCCACTGCTGGCTCTGCATTCTGGATTATAACTCGTCCAAGAATATAATAGGTTAACTTGTGCGACGTCTGCTATAGACGCGGTGCCTTGCCGGTGACTATAATTATTGATTTTTGGAAGGTTCGCTGTGATAGTGTCTTTGAATTCGAAACTGAAGGTATAACCAAGTATAATTATTCCACTTTTAAATTTTTTACAGCGCCCTTTTCTACCTGGGCACTTCTTATCTACCTGGGAACTTATCATACTTATGTCATCTAGGCTACACGTTACGTCGTTGTCAACACAGCTGTTCAACTCGCAATTCTACCATATAAGTTACCTGTACCAGCAGGAACATGCTGACCAGTGTATACATAGATTGTTTGCTCATGGCTCATATCTCAGTGCAGAGTAGACTCTGTCTCCCATTAAAGCTGACTATTTTTGGAACAGTGGTAATAGAAAATGCTCTATAGATGCATGCATAGATTTTCCTTAAGCTCTGCTGAAGGGGAGTCCTCTTAGTTCTCTTTGCTGGTACTGCAAGCTTGAAGAATCGAGCCTTCTCTGTGGTTGGCTCAGTGGTCTGGAATGGCTAGAGCAGGGGTGTCAAACCTTTTTTAGTCGCGGGCCAGTGTGAGCACCTTCTATCTAGTGGCGGGTCAGTTTGAACATTTTCTAGCAAGTGGCGGGCCAGGGTGTCGAAGTTCCTGAGCAAAATTTGGTAGTGATCTGAGAGAGAGCTCCGGGCTTGGTTAGCCAATTCCCAGAAAATTCCAAATATCGCAAAAAGATCTTGATTCAATGTCCGCTTTTCGCTTGTTGTTAAATTTCGATAACATTTTAAATAATTTTGTAATCTTTAGGGACGGTTCCGCGGGCCAGAAAAAAATCGTCGGCGGGCCAGAAATGGCCCGCGGGCCAGCTCTTTGACACCCCTGGGCTAGAGCTACATTTATACCCTGAAACTCTACCAGAATTCTTCCTCACTGAACTTAAAAGTTAAAACTGATTTTTTTGGGGGTGCTGGAGTCGTTAGCGCCTCTGAGTAGTTTCATTGAAGGGATGCTGTATAAGTTTTTGAATGAATACAGCTTGAACATGATTATGATTTGGTAAATAAGCAGAGATTACGAATTTGGTTTTTATGCTTTAAAAAAATAATTGAATCTTCTGCAGCAGTTGTTTCCTCTCCTCAATTATACAAAACATAATGAGCAATGCTGGCTTGATATGCTAGTTAGTGTTTCAGCTGTCCCTCCTTTGTGTGCTGTACAAATGCTTCCCTAAAATATGTCAGTCACAATGCCTGCCTTAGGACCCTATGGCCTGACTCCAGGCGTCCTATTTTCACTGCAGTGCTTTGTCACACAAATAATCTATGAACTTTTTAAAGCATAATGAGTGTGATAAATACCTGTGATGTCAGTGTTGGTACTTGGTTGTGTCCCACGTCCTCACTTGTGAAATGTGTAGTACATCAGGGGTTATTTTAACGTGCATCTGGACACAAAGTGTGTAGTTGGAAAACGAATTTGTGCAGTTGAAAATCGGGTTTTGTGCAGTTACTTTTTTACACACAATCGCATAAACAATGTAAGTAGCTAATATATTTTAATTAAACTGATTGCAACAAACAAGATTATGAGACATTTTTGCTAAGTGTTGCTTATATTTATTGAAGTCTTAGCCCACTCTTATAAGCACTGAAAAGTACAGGTATTTTGTTAAAATGACACCTTAAAATGCTACCATTACAGTGTGGAAATTCAAAAAGTTTCTGATGAGGCTCTGAAAAAGTAGAGGTATTTTTGTTAAGACGACACCTTAAAATGCTACCATTACAATGTGGAAATTCAAAAAGTTTCTGACGAGGCTCTGAAAAAGTAGAGGTATTTTTGTTAAGACGACACCTTAAAATGCTACCATTACAATGTGGAAATTCAAAAAGTTTCTGATGAGGCTCTGAAAAAGTAGAGGTATTTTGTTAAGATGACACCTTAAAATGCTACCATTACAATGTGGAAATTCAAAAAGTTTCTGATGAGGCTCTGAAAAAGTAGAGGTATTTTGTTAAGATGACACCTTAAAATGCTACCATTGCAATGTGGAATTTCAAAAAGTTTCTGATGAGGCTCTGAAAAAGTAGAGGTATTTTGTTAAGATGACACCTTAAAATGCTACCATTGCAATGTGGAATTTCAAAAAGTTTCTGATGAGGCTCTGAAAAAGTAGAGGTATTTTGTTAAGATGACACCTTAAAATGCTACCATTGCAATGTGGAAATTCAAAAAGTTTCTGATGAGGCTCTGAAAAAGTAGAGGTATTTTGTTAAGATGACACCTTAAAATGCTACCATTGCAATGTGGAAATTCAAAAAGTTTCTGATGAGGCTCTGAAAAAGTAGAGGTATTTTGTTAAGATGACACCTTAAAATGCCACCATTGCAATGTGGAAAATCAAAAAGTTTCTTATAAGGCTCTGAAAACGTAGAGGCATTTTGTTAAGGTGAGACCTTAAAATGCTACCATTGCAATGTGGAAATTCAAAAAGTTTCTGACGAGTCTCTGAAAAAGTACAGGTATTTTGTAAAGATGACACATTAAAATGCTACCATTGCAATGTGGAAATTCAAAAAGTTTCTGATGAGGCTCTGAAAAAGTACAGGTATTTTGTTAAAATGACACCTTAAAATGCTACCATTGCAATGTGGAAATTCAAAACGTTTCTGATGAGGCTCTGAAAAAGTAGAGGTATTTTGTTAAGATGATACCTTAAAATGCTACCATTGCAATGTAAAAATTCAAAAAGTTTCTGATGGGGAGGGGCATATCCCCTCCCCATAGCCCTCCCCTACCAGTCTTGGCGCTACGCGCCTCACGAGAGTTCTTCGGACACTCGATTGTGTGCCCCCCCCCAGAAACCTGATTTTCCCACCAGCGAAGGGGGACTAGATTAAACACTGCTCTTTGGAGAAGTAGGTTTATAAGCTAACCCAGTTACACTATCATGATAATGATAATAGTAATATTAATAATAATAATAAAATAATATAACAAAATAATAATAATAAATTAATATTATTAATAATAATTAATAATAACAAATAATATAAATAATAACAAATAATATAAATAATAATAATAATAATAATAATAATAATAATAATAATAAATAATAATAATAATAATAATAAAATAAGAAGAAGAAGAACAAGAATAATTAGACCTTAGGCTTAGTCTCAATAATGACCAATCTACCCGATGTAGGATGCTATTCTGATAATTATGTGCAGTTGAGAAATTTCCTTAAAATAACCCCTGTAGTACATTATATGTTATTTATCGCCTTGAGCACATGTTATAGTGCACCTTGCTGTCAGGCAATGATCAGAACCAATGAATGTGTAAAATAGGTAGTTTGAGAATAATCTTATCAGTATGGTAGTGTAGGTTTTGTATAATGACAGTTTAAAAAAAAGTTTTACCAGCCATACCCCAGTTTGTGGGTTAGAATAGTGTCAACATAGAATCTTCCAATGATTAATGTTGAGTGCATTATTATGCTTTTACCATCGAAGTTTTCAACTGCAAAGATGTATTTTGTTTTATTGTACTTTTAATATAAATTATGCCAATATTACTGTATATGTGGACATTTATTAAAAAAGTCTTCCAGACTATCATGATTTATTACCTACAGCATATGGTTCACTTGACTGAATTTTTGTTCAAGCCTAAACGGAATCATAAGTTATGGACATCATGATCCTTTGTTCCAGATCAATGGAATCATGAGTTATGGATACCCTGATCCTTTGTTCCAGATCAATGGAATCATGAGTTATGGATACCCTCACCCTTTGTTCCAGATCAATGGAATCATGAGTTATGAATACTCTGACCCTTTGTTCCAGATCAATGGAATCAAGAGTTATGGATACCCTGACTCTTTGTTCCAGATCAATGGAATCATGAGTTATGGATACTCTGACCCTTTGTTCCACCCCAATGGTTCAGAGAAGTTTACAAAACTTTGTGAAGCAAACTGTCTTGTTTTATCAGGAAAAGGTATAATTATCTGTAGGTCAATATGAGCAGCAGAACTTAATCAGTTCATGCTTTAAATCAGTGCAGTGAGGATGGATGTTGGCAGAACTTTGGATGTCATAGTCTGCCCAGGGGTATTTGACAAAGGCAAGCAGTTGTTATTGTTAGCAGCTGAATTGGGGGAGTATTATTGGTAAGATAATTGCTCAGATCTATATGTGTCATTAAACAATGGTTCAAGTTGCATCAAGCTGTGGGTTGTATGGTGTAAACATGAGAGCAACAACCACAAACCAGCCTTTGCTAATTGATCATTATTATAAAGTTAGCAGCTCTATGAAGTATTACCAGTGATGTGGAATATTTTAGATATTAGTATTTAAATATTGTTTAACATGCTTAAATATTTTGCAATTATATTCAATATAATGTCGCAATTTGGAAGTATTTTATTCTTTGACTTAAAGTACTTATTATTTTGTTCTTAGACTATGATGATTAAATGCATAATTTGATAAATTTATGCTGCATTTAAAAAGTTTAATAATTTGAAGTAAGATGAATTCACTATTCAGCAAAATCTACTCTGCTACAAATTTATAATGTAATTTCTCATGTGTGCCTTGGCCTTAGTTATGGTAAGTTAAGTTTATTTAGTTAAGTCTACTTTTTATATATTGTCGATTGATTTGATTGATTTTTATCTTCCAATTTATATTTCGTCAGCTCAATAAGTATGCAGACCTGTCTGTTTTGCCACATGATTGAGTATGCTTAAAGTACTGAGCCCGGACACGGTTTCTGTTCTTTGGGTTGAATGTTTAGAGAAGTGAAAGTGACATATTTTCTACTTAACAGTAGACATATTATTAGTTCAACTGCTATTTTCTATTGCACTTGACATTGAAATGTAGGCATGAAGCCAATAAATTCGCAGACCATGTGCTGTAGCCTGTAGCATGGATTCCAATGATATTATTATGTTAAACCCGGAAGTTACAGGTCAGTTAGTTTCCTCAACTTTCCCGGACCTCAATCAACCCAGGCATTCCAGCACTTAGTATATTACCAGCAGTTATGATTGGTTCATGCCATTCTCACCCTTTCTCAGTCTAGCCAGCAGTTATTATACACTTGTGTTCAGCTGAAAGTATCTATGCATAATATAATGTGATTCGGTTCTTTTTTAAAATTGTGTTTGTTGAAAGATTCTAGTATCTGAATGGTTAGTCTTTTTAGAAGTTCTATAAGTTAGATGTGATAGAATTCTAGATGTTCTAGATTCTGAAGTTGCATTGTATTGGTTGAATTACTGTAATGGGTGAGATTGCCATCGTTCCGTGAATGGACCGTGATACAACATTTTATGTCAGTGGTGCAATGGCAATATATTGATGGTAAACATGACAAGATGTGGCTCTACTGCACACAGGAACTGGTCAATCGAGGCCCATCGCTGGCTGATGTCCATTTGGAAGAGATTCAAAGCAGCAACATTTTGAATGATATTAATCACAGTGGACTAACAAAGTTAGGCGAATAGAATAGACGTTTGAAATGCTTGAAATATTTGGTCTTTGGTGTTCAATAATATCAGGAAGGTAGAAAGAAAGTAGGGGATTGGTGTACATACTGATATATATATATATAACTATTTATATATATATATAATATAATATATATATATATCCGCTTGATGACTTTAGAGAATGGCCCATCTGCAACGTCCTTTCGTAGGTTTCTTTTATGTGATGCTAATCAGTTTCACATAAAGATGTTCCTGATTCTGTATCTTCTTTGCCGTCACTTGTGTATTGTCATTATTTAAACTCTGGCATAACTTTGTCGAACCTCTGACTTACCTGTGTACTTGTTTGTGTACCAGTGTTTAATCTAGCCCCTGCTTGACAGAGGTTTATCCAGGTTTCAGGGGGCGAGGACAAAGCACAGTTTGGTGGACAACTAGCGCTGAGGTGCATGGCGCTCACTAGTGGAAAGTTTTCTTACCCTTGTCATCTCTGTTTTTCTGATGACCTTTTAAAAAAGTCTTTTAAGTACAAATCTGGTAGCAAACTCTCAGTTTCAGGTTTCTGATGGATCTTATGACCTTTTTTAGGTTTATCTTCTCATTTTAGCTCTGTTTCTTAATTCTGTCAATTGATAACTCTTTTCATTGCATGTCAAAAGAAAGCATCTGTTCAGTTTTCGGTGGGGGGTGGGGAGAATTTCGTTCTTGGGAGGGGGGACTTGGCCTCATAGGTAAGGTTACAGCATGACCGGTTCTAGAATGTGTCTTAGCTGGATGTGCCAACCTAAGAGTCCAAACACTGTCTAATCCTCCATAGGACGTACTAGGCATTGATAGATATTGACTGGTCTGGTATATAATTATGAGTGCCAAGGTCACAGGTGTATGTTGTAGATTGGTGGAGACTAGACAATTGCACAGGAAGTCATTAATAGGTCATAAAGAATGAATCTTCTTCTCATAAAAGATTATCCTTCAAATATGTTGTCTTACTGATTAGATATATGAAGGAAGATGCATGCTGCCAGATCACAGATACAGAACCTTATACATAAGATTACTTTTGCAAGAAGTTTCTCATAAGCCACCACTTGTGAAAATTAAATTGCAAGCTTTCTTTTGTTGATGCTTTCTACTTTATGATAACTACCCTACTGCAAGTCATTGGATGACAACTCTGCATAATATATATATATATATATATATATATATATATATTATATATGTATAATATATATATATATATTATATCATTTAAAATTGGAATGATAAGATTAACAGAATGCTATTCATCTAAAGTCAAAAGTCTAGCTGCTAAAATTCTTCATCAATTTTGTTTTTTCGTGAATTTTATAGTTGAGCTGCGAAATATTATTTTGTAAAGGTTTCATTGTAAAGCGTGTAGGTGCTGTTTGCTGATGCAAGGCCATTATCTTCTTCCATGTCATCATCATTTGGAGCAATTAGTCCAAGCGATGAGAGAAGGAGAAATCCAACACAAATCCACAGGACTTTCGTGAAGTTTGCCTTGTTGTGACCGAGCTCATCTTGGAGAATCTCGAAGAAAGTGACATATATGAAGATACCAGTGGCTAGTGACTGCAGCAGTCCGTTGGCAATCTGGACACGTGGGTCATCGTGACCGCCGGTCTCCAGTATTGCCATTCCAACGGCAACTCCCACTGGTGACATAATCGAGCAGATGAGCGCTGCTATGGTGATCTTCGTCTTGCTGTTGAACGTGTGAACGAGTTGCATTCCGAGGCTGAATGCTATGATGACTTCGTGGCTGACTATCGCAATGCACATATTCCAGACGGCTACTTTGCTGTGCTTCAGTCCAATACTCAACCCTTCGAACACGTGATGCAGTGAGAGTGCAAACAGCAGAACCATCGAGCGACTTGCATGCACGTGGGTTTCGTGGTTCTCTGTTTCTCCAGTTTCATCATCATTTGTTTCCGAGATGACGCTGAAGTTCTGGTGGAGATGTCCGTTGAAACCTATGCACAGGAGCGGAGCTAGGCCGGCCTTGATCCCGATACTTATCAACGGTGTTAAGCACTCATTAGAACTTATGCTGAGCAGGGGAGACAGGCCATCTTTGGATGACACGCTCAGCAATGGAATCATTGGTGACATCAAGGTGTTCTTGAACTCCAATTGCTTTCGTCCAGCTGTGTAGAAATCTTTGTTTAGAAGACCTGGAAGAGTGTCCGGTCTGCGATTCACTTTTAGCTGTGCTGGATTAATTTGTTCGGTTCCATCCATTGCTTCATTCCTCCGCATGGGGGGATTGACGTTTCCAAATTCCTTGTCAAGGTCAGCAGTGTCAGCGAATACCTCATCAGAACTGTTTAACTCTGGAGGTTGCTTAGCACTGGTGATCATAGCTTTATTGTATGGAAGCAGTTCAGATGGTAGATCTTTATTACCTATCTTCTTTCGTGTTCCCTTCTTCCGTTTGTCAAGCTTGTCGAATGCGATTTCTGATAAAAGCATCATCAGAAACCCGCAGCCAATAACAAATTCAGCGAGCGGATAATCGATGTTGTATGGTTCGATGAGATAAGCGTGTACGATTTCCAGAGATGCTGGTGTCATCTGCAGCATGTACATAGCGAAAAACACTCCCCCACCAAAGCACATCATGTGACTGATGATACGCTTGCCTCGTTCGCCTTGGCGATGGAAGTATGTCGAAACCTTCAATGGAAGCAAGGTCATTCCAAATGCAGAAAGGAAGATGATGTTGAGAACAATTAATTTCACGATCCACCTTTCCATCATGGCTTGGATTGGCTTGGCTTGACTTGGCTTGGCTTGACTTCGCTTGGCTTGGCTTGACGTGGCTTGGCTTGGCTTGACGTGGCTTGGCTTGGCTTGGCTTGGCTTGGTTGTTCTTGTGTTTAATGCAGTTCTTTCTCGCAACAGGCCGAATGCAGTTCTGCTTTCTGAAGACAGATAAAACAAACGATATAGTAAACAGAAAGCTGCTCAGGTTTCACAGGTTAGAATTTGTGAGTATTGGTCAAAGATGAATAAACTTGTCAGCAGTCTTTAATGACTCATTTTACCACAGCCTTAAATTCGTATTTTTAAGTGGAGGTTGAGTTGTGAGCACTCCTGAGTAGTAACCTTGAAGGTATGCCATAATGAATGTGTGAATGCAATCATTATATTCATCTTACGGCTGAAATTGCTACACAGACCAATGGAACAGAAATCTCCAGGAATCTTTCTATCCTGGAGTTGAACTGCTGCCCACTGTTTTGAATTTTGTCTCATTTGTTTTTTTCAAAGTGTATTCCGTGTTGTGTATACAATTGATTTTTTAATGGCCATGCAGTGGATTTGTCTTTCAATATCCTGTTATTACATAAAGAATTTGCAGATACATTTCCAGATTGCTATTTATAAGCAAAGGCTCAATGAGGGTAAAATCTGGAGCTGGTCTGGACCTCTTTCCACCTCTGGAAGAGGCCCACGTGTGTGTGTGAGTTCTCTTTTTATGTTGTGTATACACTTGCGTGGGTGGATAGGGCCATTTGTAACCAGCCAATTATATATAATATTATGTAGGCCTAGATAATGGGCCTACTCTATATATGTAATGTATAATTGTATATATCTATGGCATGTGTATATATAATTATGTGCTTATGTATGTGCGATGATTGTGTGTGCTCTTATATATTATATATATACATATATATCTGTGTATATATTAATGTATATATGTATATATACACATATATATATGAGCATGTGGAGTATGTGTGTAATTTGTGATGGGCATAGTACCAGCAGCTGCGATGTAGAAATATATATGTAGGCCTCTAATTGATGTTATAAATTTTTTACACAATTATCCATTTGTACATATTATATTCACTCATATAATGTATAGGACTGTGTGCATTTGTAGTCAGAAGGTTTCTGATCATGTTTTTTGATGACCCTGTGACCTTCTAGAGGCTTGTCTCCGGGAGACAGAGAGTATTAACCTTTCTCCTGCATGAGACTTATCAGTGGCCACTTGCCACATCTGTCTCGTGTGCCGTACCTGATACGGCACTGTAGCCTGTTTGTTGATGTAATTAGAGTAAGCCCTATTTGTCGGAGCTCTGAAAGATATGTACTATGCAGGAAACACAATTTCTAGTTCATGCCGATTGTTATTATAATTATTCATTAAACTTGTAGCACGCACGGGGTCGCACTGAAATGTGAATCTCAGGCAGGTGACTATGCTATGTATCATTGAGAATTCAATAGTTTTTAGTCATATTTGGCATTGTATATATGATGATTATTTTGTAAGTACACTTTTCGCATGGTAGTTTTTCCTCCATAGCAACTTGAAATATCTGATTAGCTAAATGTCTTTGAAACTGAGTGACTCAACTGTTGATGCTGATGCAGAGGCTGCTCATTGTTTTCAGTTCTACACGGTGATTCATAAAAAACCATCCCCCTGCATATTTCACTGTAACTCCGTCAAATGTCATGCTATGTGAAAGAAATTTTAAAGGAAGACAGAAGAGTTATTTCTAAACATTCGGAAAGTTAAAGTTTATGTTCAAATTGACCCCCCCCCCCTTTGGCAGCGACGCATGCGCGAAGACGAGTACGCCACTGTTTGACTGATTCATCAATGATGCGCTGATCCATCTCGTCCCATGCCTCCACAATTCGACTTCGCAACTCACTGACATAACATATTCGAGATCTGTAGACCTAGCTTCTCTTGCATGACACTCCATATCTTATAGTCCACTGGATTTAAATCAGGGCTGTTGGGTGGCCACAAAGTAGGCGGGATGAAATCAGGTGTTTCAGTTTCCAGTAACGCAACAGTGTCCCGTGCTCTGTGCGCAGGGGCGCTATCCTGCTGGAAGATAAAATCCTCATCGGTAATGTCACGAATGTCTGGTAAAAGGCCCTGTTTTAGTGGACCATCTCTGTAATATTGTCCATTGACCTCATGACAATTGGTTCGGTGAAATGGATATGTTCGTACGACCAAGTCAGAGACCCGACCGATGCCATAAGGGATTTGCTGAAAGTTGGTCGATTCCGCAAAAGACGATTTGCTGGAACGTCCCTCTTCTGTGTAACGGCCGATACGTGTTTGCGAACATTCTGATTGTTACTGGGTGCTGCCACAGTAAACAATTTCTCACTTGGAGGCTAAACCAGATGAAATTGACCAGGTTTGCATAATACAACCCCAGTGACTGACAGGAACGTTGGAATATTGCTTGTTTCTCGAGATTATCGTGACGTCATTAGTTTCGTCATCCGCGTTACGTCATTATAGCTCTGAATGTGAAATAATTTATACAGCACTTGGCTAGAACATCAAGCTTCATTACTGTGAAATTTCGTTAAATTTGATGGTCATCTACATGAGTTATCCGAACTTACGCAGGGGGATGGTTTTTTATGAATCACCGTGTACAAGTCAGTCTCTTACTTGTCATGTAAACAATATTTGTAAATCATCATCTGTGTTTAAAGAAAGCATGAGAAGAAATCTGTAGAACTCATCCTACCTTGTAGCTGTGCTGTGGTCTTGTTAACCTGCGTTTTCATTAAACGAACTTATATATATATATATATATATATATATATATATATATATATATATATATATAAAATATACCAAGCTGAGGAGACAGCATGGTGAGAAAGCAGTGGAAAGCAGAAATCTACGGAGCCCCTAAAGGGACATGAATGCAAAATATTTTATGTCGTTCGAACGAGATACTAAGTCGTTCGAACGAGTTGCTAAGTCGTTCGAACGAGATACTAAGTCGTTCGAACGAGTTAATAAGTCGTTCGAACGAGTTACTAAGTCGTTCGAACGAGTTACTAAGTCGTTCGAACGAGATATTACAGCCAATCACAAAGCCCGCAGCTGCAGGATTTGACTGTGGCCTATTTGTATTTAATGGAGTTTGTAAATGACTAGTCAAACTTCGAAACGATGTATCTTGCACTGTTTACTTTTTCTCTGCTCAATGGCATCCTGCTAACCACCATCGATATGTATATTTAGAGCAAATATATCACCCGTGACGCATCATCAGAAACGATCTCTGATTGGCTGTAATAAGTCGTGCGCACGACTTAGTATCTCGTTCGAACGACTTAGTATCTCGTTCGAACGACTTAGTATCTCGTTCGAACGACTTAGTAACTCGTTCGAACGACTTAGTATCTCGTTCGAACGACTTAGTATCTCGTTCGAACGACTTAGTAACTCGTGCGCACGACATAAAATATTTTGCATTCATGTCCCTTTAGGGGCTCCGTAGAAATCTCAGTCATGATGATGTTCATTGGTGTTCAATGTTTATTCTTCCTATGAATAAGAGGTATGCAGTACATACAAGCTTTTTTGGCTGTTCATAGGTTGGACATAGGTTGTATTCCTGAATTTCTTATTGTTGGCCTCCAATAGCAATTATGGATAAGGAAATTACCCTTCAAACCATTCTTTGACAAATCTCATTTTCCCCACCTTACTTTTCTCCTGTCCACAATATTGATTGATAAAAATCTCACCCTTGCCAACCACATCACCCAGCTATCTTGCACTTGTTAAGTGACCTCCATTGGCTAAAAGAAGTCTCTCAAAGCATCCATCGCAAAATTGTATCTCTTAAAGTCTACAACACCCTTCATACCTCTCAATCTTCTTACATTTGCCAGCTATTCGTAATCCAACCACCCACGTCTATTCCATCATCATCATCATATGTTTCCTTTCTGCTCTGTGAAATTGATATAGCTCCAGTGAATGATCTGGTCTTCCTAAAATTGGCTATTGTTTGACACTGAGAAATTGTCAAGATTTACATAAATTTACTTTAATAGAAGTGCTATAAGTTTGATTTTAGTGACTTTATTCCTAGCTTTGAGTTTGTTTGAGGTGGTATGTTGAAAGAACACACAGCAGGAGCAGCTGGAGTTCTTTCAATTTTTTTAGGAATGATATTTGAGGTATTTCTCCCTTTTCTCATGAGTCATCTCGTGTTGGTGTGGTTTCCCATTTTGGCTTCATGTTGCTTCTGATGTAGTATATATATATATATATATATATATATATTGATATATTTGTGTGTATGTGTTTGTGCATTGTAAAGTATATATATATATATATACATATATTGTATGGCATATATACTATATATACAATATATCACTCTGTGTAATATATAAATTATCTACATGCATGTAATACCATGCATGTATATATATATATATAAATTATATATATATATATATATATATATATATATATATATATATATATTGCGCTATGTGACTAAGGCAGCTGAGCATGTCAAATATTTTGTTTGACTTAGTGGTACTAGGGCGTTTTAGTGTCACTTGAGAAGTGGTCAGGGTGGTCAGACAGCAGCTTCTCATGAACTGAACTGTTGCTGACATTAGATTTAAAAAAGTTTCAACCAAGGTGGAATTTATTATGTTTATAATGTTATGGTAACAGGTTAGTTAATAAAATTTTGTTAATGTTTTTGAACCACGTGAATCTGAGTGTGTTACTGGATGCTCTGACATAGGGATCTGCACTATTTAGTTTACAATTAATTTTCAACTACAGAGATTTTTAAGATCTGGTATCGTGGTATATTTTATGTGTTAAAGTATATGATTTCTAAGAACAATACCTCTTGTATGATGTATACATATAATAGAGCTGTCTAGAACTGGTATGGCTAGAGCCGCTAGATCATGTGCCTCAATTGGTCCAATGTAGATTTTGAGGAAGACGGAAAAATGGCTGTATTGGGCGGATGGTAACCGCTCAGCCAGACATCTTTTGACCGAAAATATTCTGATGACCATTTTTTTAGTCTTCCACCTAGTTTTCCTCCCTAGAAACACGTTTGCTGCTTTCCAAAAAAGCTGATGACTTTTTTGGTATTTTGTCAAAATTTGTGAGAAAACTTCACTTATATAAACCTGTTGAATTTTTTTATGGGGGAGGGGAATGTTGCATATAGGCCTATGCATGATAACAACACCTCTCGTTTTTCAAGGGGGATTCACATTCCTGGGGAGCTCCTCCAGAGACATCTAAATTAAAGACTGCTTGGGCACTATTTGGGTCCTGCTTGCCCAAGAATTGGCAAAGTCCTGGTCCATTGCACATGGTCAATAGATAGACAGAAGAGTGCAGCTGTTGTTATAAACATGTCACTTTACTGTCTCTGAACTTGATTAGGTTGATAAATTATCTTGTCTGACATGAATGTTTCATAGGAAGACTTTGGCTTCATAGTGCTGGCAGAAATTTCCAGACATGCATGCAGACCAACACTGTTGGACTGTTATGCATTCAGTCCATTATTGACTGTGAATGATAGCCGGCCTATCTGTCCTGTTTGCACAGTTCACTGTGTTTCACTGTAGGCTTGACTGGGAGTACATTTCCAAGGTTCGTTGAAAAGGAAAGTTTTGCAGATGTCAAGGAATAATTGTTCTTTTGAGAAAGACGGCACATCTCCGTGAAGGTCTCTGTCATATAAATGCAGGAATTGCGATGTACTGTAGCACAGTTGTTGATGTAGCGATTGCTGAAGTACAAGATCAATGTGGTATGTGTAGGAACTCTTTCCATACATGCACTAAGTGATTACATGTAGAGGGCAGTATGACAAATTGGTTGGATGGGTCATCCATAGATGGATTGGTTTTTTCTTGAAGACTGGGTTTTGGTGCAAATGGATTGATCTTCTGATCAGCAATTCTCGTGGCTGGCTGAGAGTCACGTTTTGCATCTGCTCTATTTCTTCATGATTTATTTGTTTGAAAATGCTTTTAGCGATGATTTCTAGATGACATTTGGTCAGACGTCTAGTGCTGTAAGGGATGAAGCACTCAGCATGAGCAGGTGGTTGTGTCTCATATCACTATGGCAACGACTGCTTAGAAGCATTCACGAATATTGTGAAAAATCAATGTCTTCTTGTTTAATATTTTGCATGGTTCTTCTCTGAGCCTATAACCCCATAAAGGACATTCCCTCTTTGTATTAGTATGCCCAGGGTGAGAATTGCCGGGGGGTTGGGGGGGGGGGGGGGTTCAACCCTCCAGTCATTTTTAGAGCCCCATGTTAAAGTATGTTTTTCAGACCCCAATTTCAAGTTTATCATAGGCCAACCCCCCCAGTTATTTTTCCACAATTCTCATACTGAGTATGCCTAACATCATGCCTTTTGCTATCTTCAAGTGGTATGAACTGTGAGTTCAAGTAAGTACAGGTCTTAGAATTCTTGGTCATAGTCGATTGGTCATTCATAGATTTTAGTTTGTGTTATGTTACGCGACCACTTACTGAAGTTACATCATTTTCCAATATATCAGATGATAGTCAAAAGACTAATAATGACACAGTCGGGACAAATGTTGTGTATGGCCCTCTATGTCATTTTCTGAGTGTTTATAGTTAGTGAGTTTTTTAATGATTGTTAGTACAGACCCAATCTGTTGTATCACTTTGTTGACTGTTATTGTCATTTTCCAGCAGTTCAGAAAACAGGGACCTAGCATATTGCTCAGCAGATTTGACACCAATTATGGCTAGTGAAGAAGATGATTTGCTTTTGGGAGCTGAAGGTATTATGTAGTTTTACGTTCTTTTTGCTGCTGTATTTGTGGTGTTGCTTACTGAATTGGATATTTTCTGTATTATTCATAGTCCCTGACAGCATTTTTTACAGTTTTATTTGGCTATAGTTGACATTTATTACTGTCGATAATTTGGTAAAATCATGAAGTGCTTGAAGTCACAGACCATACAGAGGTGACTGCATTGTGATTTTGGTCAGTTTAGTAAATGGTGTTTCCAAACAACTGTGTTAGACAAAGTCATCCAGCGAAAACTCAGACTCTGTTTTTTTATTCATGTAAAGAGAAGCCAGTTGATCGAGTCCAGTCCCACACTATATTCAAGGTTTGAAGTAAAAAAACGAAGTAAGACATAGGACTGTGCTGGATAGATTATATAAATGAATACATAACAAGGCTTGGAATAACATTGACAGAAGCAGGCTGTAGTCTAGGGTAGAGACGGGTATACAGAGTGTACTCATCTCACAGATATTTACGCTATGCTTACTGAATAAAACAAGGACTCAGCATATCTATACCCAGAAAATGACAGGTCTGTTGACAGGCCTAGGCAACTGTAGGGTGTACTGACTGTACTCACCTCTAATTTTGCCAGTACAGCCCTGATTGACAGGGGCACTGGACTTTACAAACAATGCAGAAAGTGGGATCATTCATTTTGCCCAATTGCTGTTGAATGACTTGCGTCATTAACTGACGAATGTAGATGGATAATGATGTGTGTTTTTCTTGTGATTGTTATGAATAGTGTGTTGGTCTAACTAGTCCATTTAATGTGGCAGTAAAGTGCTTACAAGTCTTTCGATCCAGTTAACTTCAAGAGACTTGAACCTGCTGAGGGAGTGAGGGTGCACTACTATCAGTGCCATGTCCAAATTTGGGGTTAGTCCCTTGCTGCCACAATCGGTGGTTAATGGCCTGGACATAAAATATGAGAAACCACTTCTTGTATGGGAAAATATGCTTGGTAACACTGTATAGTGAAAATGCTTATGTTAGTATACAGGGTACGCCCAAAAAAGTAATACCCTACGGTTTTTAGTCCATATCTTGGCCAAGCATGCAAATTTTTTAATGAAACTTTACAGTCTTAAAGGCAATTCATATTAGAGCTTGTTCATTGTAGCATATGACTAAATCAAAAGATCAAAACCCGACATGTGACGGGTTTTGAGCCCCTATGTTACATATATGTATATTGTATACATGTTGTCGATTTATGTATGTATCTGGACATGCATTTAGCGTAGTTATCACTTTAACGATGAGTATACTAAAGTGATTGGGAAACCAATGCAGCTCATTGTAAAAGAACTTCTGTTGTGTAGATTATTATAAAGAGCATGAATTATATCACATGGACAATATACGCATCATGAGCAGTGTCTGAGGAAGAAGTTTAGATTATATCAGTGGAGGATAATGTTCTATACGGCTGTATGGTCCAGTTGGAAGAAAGCATTGTGTGCTTCAATTACTTTGATGTGCATTGTGTTTTAGCGAAATCTGTGGTTCATCAGAACTTTGAGGAGAGTAGCAGTTCTGGAAGAACCAAGAACGCTAAAGGGTAAGAATGCAAATTTTTGAGAGCAAACTCAATACTCTGGAATGAGATACCAAATTGTTTTAAATCTTTTTCGGGAGTCCCATCTGTATTGTATTCTACTGGTTAAAGAGCTAAGTAAGTTATCCTTACTTGTTACGAGTGACAATCATTGAGGACATACTTTAAGAGAGCCAAGTAAACATTGGAATGTCTTGTTTTACAGCCTACTACAATTTCAGACCAATGTAAGTGGCTTGTGTACATTGCGTAGGTACCATATCTAACAATTATGAAATGACGGTAGTACACATCCAGGGACTTGTTTATCTGATTCATTATTGATTAATAATTCAGGATACTCTTTCTGGGATGATCAGACACTTCAGCACGGGCAATTTGCAGCAGACAATTCATAGCGAATTGCCAAAATGCTTTGCTCAAATAGAAGTTGGATGGTCCATGAAAAATAATGTTTTGCTTCAATATGCGTTGAATTTATGAGAATGATTTGTGGTCAGTGACCACTCAGAATTGTCCACTCCAACTTGTCCAGGCTCCGAATTGTCCGGCCCCGAATTATCCAGGAACCCTTGCTGGAGTATATGTCTATTATAGAACAGTTGTGGCCGTGTTCTGCTGCTTAGACAGTGGATGGACTTGAGTTAAGTAATGTGCTCCATGTCATTGTGGAATATAGCAAGTAAACCGAGTGAAGCAGTGGAGATTTGTTTACAACTCGCAGAACTTTAGAATTAGTTCCATGTGATGGGAATCAGGAACCTTAATGTAAACACAAGTCACGAAATTTGAACATGATGCCAGTTGCAAAACATGGAGAATGTGAATCGTTACATAATTAACATTAACATGTAATTTTCATGAACGTGAGTGACAAAAGACCCTTCTGTGACCAAGATCCAGTGCAATATACATGTATGTCATGTAAAACATCCAAAATTTATCAGCTTCACACAAAAGTTGTGTTGGAGATGGAGAGACGCACTTATTCACTGACACCAGCCACGGATTGACAGATCCCTGCTGAACAGACTTAGCCAGTGCATCAGTGCATGTCTGCCTTTCCACTTCAACATTTGTTCAGCAAGTCAAGCGTCAAGCCTGTTCTGAGCAGTAGTATTGTATCTGTATTGTATTGTATCAAGACATTTATGAAGCGCCCTCAATAGTAATGACTATTCATTCAGCATGAGCATTCCATGGAAATTGAAATCTGAGCAAACCATGGGTTAAATGCACCCTATGTAGTTTTTTCCATTTCTATGTTGAGATAAACAAGATAAGAATAATTATGAAGATTTGTTTTTGCATTTACTTTTCAACAGCTGTATGAACAAGGCTCACTATGATGCTAAAATAAACACCCAAAAATGCTGATGGTGAAACCAGATAAGTCCCTGTAGTAAGCAGAAAATGAGGCAGCTGCAGGTCTGAAGTTTTAGCATTTAATTTTCTCAGCCGCCCCATTTGACGATCCGATCCACGAGTGTGATCTGTACTTTCCCTTTCTTTTGCTTCCTTCTGTTGACAGTTTCAGTTCATTTCATTTTATCATTTACCAGAAGGTCCCATGGGATGAAAGTCTCCAATTATATCATATCGCTCTGCTGGTGTATTTGAACCCACTGGCAGTGATATTTCAGTTCTAAAAACCATTCCAATTTCATTTCTAATTCAGTTTTAAGGCTCTAATTTCAATTCTTGTTCTAACCCTATTCTGAAAAATAATTCCTATTTCGATTCTAATTCAACTTTGTGAAATAATTTCAGTTCTAATTCAAGTTTTAAAATAATATAAGTTCTTTCCAATTCCGAAGAAACATTTTTTGCAAATTAAGTTGTCAAATGTTTTAGCTCAGTTTAAGAAAGACTCTAATTTCCAAAGACTTGCGCAGTCTGTTGCATCGGCGTGTCGTCCGACAGTTAGCAATTCTTAAAAAAGAAAAATGCGCTATCAAATTACCAGGGTCGTGAGGGTCGGTTAGGGTTAGTATGGTCATTAGATGCTGTCCAAAAGTATTGTAATGTTAAATGGTTGTCATTCAAGTGTGCAATTGGCTGACCTATTGCCCAAGAGGGATTATTCCAAGCCTCAAGGGAAGGATTCAAGTGTGCAATTAAAGTGTGGTTGATGAAGGACGAAGTAAGGCATATGAAATCGAACTTTAAAGGACTGAGGTTAATTAATTAGCTTCCAACAATTGCTTCTTTTTGGCTTAGAAAGACAAGTAAGGGCTTAGAGGTAGGGTGACAGTAATTTAGGGCATACTAGATACTTGTATTTTCTTTAGTTTTCTTCAGTAGTCTTTCTTCTTTCAGGAGTTCAGTGGCGTTCACATTTTAATTTTTTGTCTACATAATTATTTTTTCTTTTTATCTAGTTTTAGTTCATTTTTTTGTCTAGCTTTAGTTTTCATTTTCGTGCCTAATCTTTATCGTTCTCGTTTTAGTTTCGGTCACAAAATTGACACTGGAGTCTATCATACCAACGCACCATGCAGGCCCAATAGAAATCACTGTGCAGGTTTTGAATGCATGGCTGAGACATGCACTGAAATTGGCTGGCATCCAAACACCCAAGTATATAATGGTCATAAACTGACAACGCATTGCCGACAGAATCCAGTGTGTGAACAGGAGAATGTCGAGCATTTGGTAAATGTTGTTTAGTGCAACCCTACATGATGAAACTAGAAGCAAAGGTTCTACGATTACTGCTTGCCATGAATGCTCTGGTTTCGAGTTGGGCAAAGTGTCCAAATGTGGGGATTGGTAACGTTTGTAGGGTAACCATAGATTTATATATAGCCGGTTAAAGAATAAACTCTGATCAGAGCTGAAGCTGAGGTAATGACAGAAATCTATGATCTGAATAGAATGGTTTCACTGTTTACTGAATACAGGTAAAG
>OX243811.1:48231629-48317902 GCA_945859605.1 Lumbricus rubellus | reverse complement strand
AAAGAATATCATTATGCAATGAACGTCAATGGGCAATGGATAGCCTACAGCGTCGACAGAATATAATTGGGTTTTGACGACCACTGTTCGTATTCATTACGTTATATCTGCATATAATTAACAGAATGGGACATTTCAGTGTTGGGGGGGGGGCAAAAATGAGACTTTTGCCCGAAATTTTTTTGTCATCCGGCCGAAATCTTAAGAAAAATTCCCAAAATTATGTTGGTCGTGTTTGCTGATTCTATCATACATGTAGATTGCTGTACATGTAGCACTGCAGCTCCTCCGCGATTTAATCACATTTGCTCAACCTCACTTATTTATATAAACTTTGTTGGTGGTATAGTTGAACTGCAGTTGTGTCATATTTCAAACTTCAATGCAAGACCTCAATAGGTAGCCTATACGGCCTAGCAGGGTGAGAATTGCCGGGGGGTTGGGGGGGGGGGGGGTTCAACCCCCCCAGTCATTTTTAGAGCCCCATGTTAAAGTATGTTTTTCATACCCCAATTTCAAGTTTATCATAGGCCAACCCCCCCAGTTATTTTTCCACAATTCTCATACTGCGGCCTAGGGCCTATACACATCATAATAGACATAATTATCAGGTCAATGAAGTTATTAAAACGGGATCCACTGTGCAGCAAATTGCTCAAAAATGCGTTGTCGTCTGGAGCTTCGTTCTATACCCAATTGGGAAGCTTACGAAGTTACGACGTTTCCCAAACCCACTATAGTTATGGTAGACTCTGCCTCTGGAGTCACAATAAACGTCGTTGAAATATGAGCTGGTTCCGTGGAACACTGTAATACTTATAAGCTATGGAAAACTGCAATATGAGCATATAGGCCCTATATCGAATTTTACATCTGCAGTGACAAAGAACTGTATAGTCTCAGCATAAATATCAAATTTATCTCGTTGACCTATCTATGAATCTTGCAGCCAAAGTATTGCATGGCTCCAGATGATAACAGATGATACCAGATCATGCTTCAGATGCAAAATCATGCAATGCTGTTGGCTAATGCATAGGGATAACGAAGACACGACAGTTTGCATTAAACAAGGCGCTTAAATCATTCCGTCAAAGCCTCTAGAGTCTAAACGTGATGCATATATGCATAATGCATTCATCCGATATTGTGCATATTGCAGAGGTTATTCTAAGAACTTTTTAGAACTGCACAAAACGACCTTCTTAGTCGCCCGGAACAAATGTTTGATCTTCGAAATCCCGTGAAAATATTACCATTTTGAAATTTTCCCGGCATCAAAAAAACTGATGACCCTTTTTTAGTACTTTGTTCACTATAACACTATGAGTTACTGCACACAATTTTATTTTCAACGGCACAAATTTCTTTTCCAACTAGACACACTTTGTGTCCAGCTGCACGTTAAAATAACCTCTGGCATATTGCAGTTATGTGTGCATAATTATAGGCCTATAGGCTATGTTACAGTGATGTAGGCTCATATATCAACTCAATTTCTTAAACCTCTCAAAGCAAGAAATACTATTAAATAATCCAATTTGATATTTATATCTAATAACCTAATTCGATATTATTGCATACCGTACAGGCCCATTAACTATCCAGTATCCACATAATTATTATGATAAAAATATGTCTGTCTATAATAGGAACTATTCCAAAGGTCGTTCGACTGTTGTGTTGGTTGTTGACCGATCCTTCGATTCTCAAGCTTTCCACAGATGCCAGAGACACGTGGATGCAAGCATGTGACGTCCGACTCTTTATGAGTTCAAAAGAAGACAAGGAATTTCCTACCATCGGCCTCAACGTCTCCGAAGGTCGTAAACATATCGCCGAAAAGTCGAAAGCAGCCTGGACTTACATCTACGAGAACCATTACAACGACGCCGAATTCTTCGTGAAAGCAGATCCAGACTCATACGTCGTGGTGGAGAACCTGAAGAGGTATCTGGCCAACTGCAACCCTGATGAACCAGCCATCTATGGACACAACCTTTTCTACAACCGCAGTGGCATGCACTATGTTGCTGGAGAAGCCATTGTGTTAGGAAGAGAAGCACTCAACAGACTCGTTACCAAAGGAATACCTACCGGGAAATGTTTCGTCTCCGGTCAGTGTAAGTATCCGACTGATCGAATAACATTGATTTATTCTAGAATCTATACAATAATGTTTCTAGTTGCAATGGTCTATACTCTAGTAAATGAGTAGTTTGCACTCGCTTCGGCTAGGCCATGGTCATTTGATGGAACTAAAGTCTATAGAGCAAAAATAACACACACGCACAGATATATATAGGCATATATAAATATTATTTATATATATATATATATATTATGACGACGCTAAGTAGTCTAATACGACACATCCAGACCCAAGAAAACTTGAAGGGAACCCGTAAATAATTCAATCACTAAAAAAAGTTAGCACAAAGACGACAAAGCACGCATATGCGGTACAAAACTTCAGCGTGCATCCTGCACTGGAAAACATAAAATAAAGGCAGCATTTCTTATGCAAGACCCTACTTATTGTGCTGTTTAAATGGTTTTAAAGTAGGTGTGTTAATCGAGGTACACACACACACACACACACACACACACACACACACACACACACACACACACACACACACACACACACACAGGGTCCCAAAGAAAAGTAGGCCTATAGACCCCAACAAAAGGTAGCCTATCATAATTCTGTCAAAATTATCAGTATTTGACTGAAATTTAAAAGCAACAACGGTAGCCATTATTACCACCTTATCCCAAAACCGCTTAGAAATTTTGTGAGTTTGTTAAGTTTATGAGCGTTTTGTGATGCGGCGCCGAAAAATGGAAATTTCCAATATGCAAAAGCTGAACGGAAGTGAAGTTCAGCTAGCCTACAGCTGGTATTCAAAATGTCCTCCTTGTTCACTGAGTGACACTGACACGTAGACGTAGTAGCGTAGTAGATGTTCCGGGAGACACCCGGCTTAACATCCCGCAGCTGTGGCCGTCCGGGCCAGCAGTCCAGGCCTCAACCCGGAGCGTTTTTCGTTCCCGTATAGGCTATATATGGCGTAGGCCTGTTCATGATATCGAACCCTATAGGTAAGGCGCGTCTGATTGATCATTGAAGAGTGACGGCTGTTTGACAACATGATCATCGATCGGACCATCAAACAGTGGCGTAGGCCTATATATGTCTACGATCGTGTGTCCGTGAACAAGGAGGACATTTTGAACACCAGCAGTAGTTATATTTAGATGGTCATGATTTATTGTTTAGGCATATCTTTTTAACTCATTAATTTCCTTTGAAATCCTTTCTAACATACATACACAAATCTTGCTAACTGTTACTGATTGCAATGCATCAAGTTCAACTCGTCAAAATTGTACTAATTTCGTAAATGAAATAACTCGGCAAGAGTCGGCAAATGTGCCAACTGCAATAACTTTGACACAATTAATAATTCTAGAGAGCAGCTTAGGCTACACTTTACAGCAATCTAATTAGCAATAGCCTAGCCTATATGCTCTATAACTTGCCATATCAAGCCAATAGTATTTCTTTATGCGCCAAATTGTCTGGCACCGAATTGTCCAAGCAGTCCTACTCCCAAACCATTTCTCCATGCACTCCACAATGCGATCAGCCCTCTCGGTCTTCTCGCCAGCCAAGGGAGCCCGTAGCTATTTTTTTGGTTAGGGTAAAAAACGGTCACCAACTCACGGTTAAATTTGTTAGCAAGAGCTAGAAAAAATGCACAGCAAAAATGTAAGAGCGTTTTATGAAGGTTTCCGAACGCAAATTAATTTTCTCTGTTTCACTTTGTGCATAATTAGGCCCAGTATGCCTGTCATTAGCGTTTTAGTCCCTGCGGGAAATATTTTTAAACCAAAAACAAGTAGATAACAAGTACCGTGGGCCTAGTTCCCTCTTTTCCACGGATCATGCATCCCCTTTTGCACCTCTGTGCGGGCGGGCACCCATGCCACCATGCAGCCTTCTTTCAATTCCCTCAGAGCGTCTGACGTTTCTCATTTTTCAAACAGCTGCACAGGAATAGCGCCTAAGCTAGGCATACTTAATTGTAGAGCTCTATGAATGTAGCCATTAGCAGTAATTTTTAGAATTGCACAACTCCTTTCCTTTCCCGTCACCCATGGTAAATTTCCTCCAATCGGAGGACAACGACCTTTTTGCTTGTTAAACTGTACAAAAATGCATCTACAACTGCACATTTGGAGTACAATTGCACGTTAAAAAAGCGCTGGCCATCAGATGCATAAATGCGTGAACGTACAAGTACATAGGCCTATGTAGGCCTACATGTAGGCTACATGGTCGCCTGCAGATGTCCGTTTTCTTTTCTAAAAAGTATTTCATTGTGTGGACTGTAGCCGAAGATCTGAAGACGTGTGCTTGTCTGGCGAAGGTCGGTGGGTACACGGTCGATACGAGGGATGCGAATGGAAGAGAAACATTCCTCCCACCTTTCTCACTTGAACATATCACCAAAGGAGTATTGCCTGACTGGTACGCGAAGCTCTACAGAAAACCATACGGATTTTGTCAGGTAGACACCTATACAAAACTTTAAGAAACTCTTAATTTTACAATTCGACACCTTCTTACCCTCGCCAGCCAAGGGAGCCCGTAGCTATTTTTTTTGGTTAGGGGAAAAAACGGCCACCAACTCACGGTTAAATTTGTTAGCAAGAGCTAGAAAAAATGGAGAGCAAAGATTTAAGAGCGTTTTATGAAGGTTTCCGAACGCAAATTAATTTTCTCTGTTTCACTTTGTGCATAATTAGGCCTAGTATGCCTATCATTAGCGTTTTAGTGCCTGCGGGAAATATTTTTAAACCAAAAAACCTTTTTACAATTCGACACCTTCTTACCCTTCACATCCTCCGTGGCAATTGGCAAATTACCCAGAATCGATGGACAAATTACAATGACTTTTTACTAGTTTTAACTGCACAGAAGTGCTTCTATAACTGCACAAATCCATTTAGAACTGCACATTTTATGTGCAATTGCATGCAAGAAAAAACCTGTTTTTGCCTTGAATCATGTAAATCACTTGCAAACAATTTCATAGGAGTAGATCTAGGCCTACTCGAGTAGGCCTAGAATCGCCTATATAAATATATCCTAATTGCGTGATCAATTATTTTTTAAACTGTGGGTAGACCTAAATTTCGCAAAATTAATGGTAGGCCTATTAGTTTAATTAAGTCTTTTTAGTTTTTACCAAAATCGTATTTGAAGCATCCAAATCTTGTGCAAGTTATTTGCTGAGATACCGGTAACCCAGTCTGTTAGCATAGGGTAGGCCTACTATTTTTCAAATGCTCATAACAATGTTAATAAAGTTTAATTCTGTGATATCTGCATTTCTGGAAAATCGTATTCATTTCTATACTCTATAGCTACAATTAGCCTATATGATGCAAGTTTTAATAGAAACGATTTTTCTTGCTCATGGATTTAGCTGAGCTGCCGTTTACTGTTAAAAGGTCAGATTGGTTGAATATTATGCTTTAGTAAGAAAAGTATTATGTGGAAAACTAAATGAGGCGTAGACGATGTACACATTGTACAGCATGGTGAGAAATTAAACACAACTAACGCCATTTTATTGGCATAATTATTAAACGACATCTGGCGGTCGACCGTGCGTCAATTGCGAGCGACACCTGGAGGTCGCTAAATTGATGGATGGTGGCGGGGGATGGGGGGGGGTGACAATCGGTCTGGCGGTTGAGACGATAATATTATAATAATATTATTATAGTAAGCTATAGCTGAAGTCTTCTCTGTCTGACGGCAACCCTATCTGACGACAAAATTTTACGGCAACCTATATGACGACAACATTGTCTCATGGCAACCATATCTAAAGCGTAGCTATAGGCCTACATAGAATTAACCCAAGAGCAGGTCAGGGTCTTAGAGCCAGGGCTGAAAGTGAGCAGGGTCTGTCCGGGTGTAGGCCTATATGGAGAAACTCAAAAAAGTAGCCTACAATATAGTGTCTGCAAATTCTGCACATCACACTGCATCAGATCAGTACCGTAGCTGTAGTAGAGACTAAGTAGACCTTCATGTAACTTATAATATGCTTGATTGGTCGACCAGGCGAAGACTTGTCGACCAGGGCTCCTGCAGTATGCAGGTCTCGTTTTAAAATAGTTATGCACGTATTATGCATGTATTGTACATAATTAAGTTTAATGTGTTATTTTGTTAATGACTGCAGAGCATCGACTGTCTGAGCCATCATCCGATTGCGTTTCATTACATCAATCGTCAGCAGTTCTACCTGATGAATTACCTGTACAGAAATCATCTTCATCTCCAATCAAGCGCAACGGACCGTCATTCGCAACTCAGATTCAATGGAACACGATATTATTTCGATCAGGGATCTTCACCTTAAGACGATAGAACATCTGATTCTGGTGGTCAAACCATTCAACCGATTGTGATACAATGATATTATATCATACTTGATCATACAATCATCGCCGAACTCCTACGTCATCATCCTACTCTGAAAAACCCAGTGCTATATATAATTCTCGAAGAATTCAATTCATTTCTATCTGTCGCTGTAACAACACCTCATGAATTATATGTCATCACTGCATGGTGATTTCAACATCCAAGTCGACAACCCCGCCGATTTTTTGGCATGCCAGTTCCTAATTTCCACTTCGAGTGCTTTCAATCTGACCCAACATAATGTTTCTTTCCCAACTCATAAATATGGCCATACTCTCGACTTAGTCATTTCATGTGTCTCATCCGTCCTATCACCGATCCTCAGCTGCAGTGAACTCAACTCACCCTCTGGTCATTACCCTATCTTCACTCAACTCATTATCGGACCATCTCCTCGCCCTCCACCCAAAACAAAGTGTTCTGATGTTGGGCTGCAGAGTATACGGTAGCTTTGGCGGAGAACAGGTGGTTGCGCGCTGCGATAAGTCTGAAGTTCAACTCCGGACCCTCTATTTCTCTGGTCAAACCCACCACTACACCACCGCGGGGTGGTGTATACAGTGGTGGGTTCGACAACATCAGACAACTGTCAAAACACTTTGTGGCCATGCCGTATGATGGTGCAACACTTGAATTTCAGAGTTTTAGCTGCATGCAACCACCTGTCCGATACCAAAGCTACACTATTATATATATCATGTCCTCTTCCGACATCTGATGTGCTAGTCCTGTATACACACTCTTCGATATATATATATATATATATATATATATATACCAAGCCGGGCAATTACGGGGTCAGGCAGACAGAATCATCTCTAGTATAGGCCTATACCATCATATAGTTGATTGGAGGTTGGACACAGCGAGGTGCGGACTACACAGTGGACCACAAAAAAGTCGTGACCACCAGTTTAGCGGGCTAACAGAGAACTATTGAGATGTTGGTGCAAGGAGGTGTAGCCTATGTCAAATAGATGCTCTTTATAATCTGCTGGTGTTCCATGTACATTGTACACTGTTGAAATCCAACTGTAGAGGGAGATGCGATGGTAACCATGGTTAAGAAAGCCATTTCTCACTTTTGAGCTAAAGTGAAATATGAAAACTACTGTTATTATGTTTAGCAATAGCCTACATAGACGACTTCTATTAGGCTAATAGAACTTTAAAAACCAAACAGAATGAGGAAGACGCCACGAAAAAGTGAAAAAAGCAGCGAAACAGAAATATTTTTTCATGGAAACAGTTCTGGTTTTTTGTCAAAACATTGATGTCCTATGATGATTTTGACCTTGGATTGGTGCTCTTCGGATCAAAAATAATATTATGTAAACGGCACTAGCCTATATATATATATATATATATATATATATATATATATAATGCGACATGTATTTGCATGAATGTCTTTGACGCAGAACGCCATTTTTTAAAATCCACCATTTTGAGTTCTAAAGACAATTTCCAAATTGGTTCCCATGCTTAGGCCTAATAATTAAAACTGTTTATTATATAAAATATTGTTAGAAAAAAATTAATTTGATAAAAAAATTAATTTGATAAAAACTTGTTGTGGAATTTTTGCGTGTGCATGTAATTGAAAGTGATGAATTCTCTGTTATAATTATTTGCTCTATTTCTTCCTCTTAGGGTCTTCCTGTTCTACCTTTCTTGCTGTTGTTGGTATAATAATTATGCGGATTGAATGTTCAACCTGTGACTCATAGAGTATGGATTCAGTCCTTTGCTCAGGTGGTCACTGTGTAGGGAATTTTGGGGCAAGTTCTTCACTTACAATTGCTAATCACCATCTGTCACTTCAGAACTTTAGAAAGAGGGCAATATCATATATAGGCCTAGCTGAATTATGCATGGTGTGTCAGCGCTTGCATATATCCACTATCATTGATACAAACCTGACACGTAGGCCTACGATACCAAAAATAAACTGATGGCATAAATCTGCTCACAATCGTCAGTGTGAAAGAGTAGAATTTATATAGGCCTACAGACAAGCAATGAATGCCAAAATTGTGGGAACAATTGGGAGCATTATCAGTAGGCCTTCCAAATAAGATCAATAGGCTATTCATAACGCATTTTGGTTGCTGATTTATCCTTTTTGATTTACTGCTTGCAAATTCCCGTACACGTGCCTCAATAGCCCACCTGACAGTAAGTTGCCTTCAGCTATCCTAAAAATTGCCATCCAGTTAACTTCACCTTGTCTTAATTCCAGTTGACTTGGGCTACAGCTTTCATTCGGTCGTGAACTTGTGATTAATCAGCCTTCGAAAGTTAGCTGATTAATTTATTATACCTTTTAGTCACTACCCTTCTATCTGAATTCTGACACAACACTTTGTTTTTCTATGCAAATAGGCGTTGTTGATATAATAATTTATTATTTCTTCCAATTATAATAAACTCAAACAGATGTCAGTTTCAATCACACACAGAGGGCGTTCTAAGTCTCAGGCTACCGTATTTAAAAAGGCTGTGACTAGCGGACCGCCAGGCGGCCCTCGAATTTCAAATACTAGCGGACTGCCAGTGGCGTCGTCCAATAGCAAGCCGCCAGGCGGCGGATTCCCTACCCGGTTAGAGAATACAATGTGGAAGAGGCGAAGACCATAAGGGGAGAAGGCAGTTTAGTTGATGTTAGCAGTTATTGGTCAAGTTGTAGGCTAATAGCTTGACCAACAACTGCTAAAGAACCAACGCAAAAATCTTAAGAATCTAATGACGACACTAACCCTAACACTAACCCTAACCGACCCTCACGACGCAAAAATCTTAAGAATCTAATGACGACACTATCCCTAACACTAACCCTAACCGACCCTCACGACGCAAAATCTTAAGAATCTAATGACGACACTAACCCTAACACTAACCCTAACCGACCCTCACGACGCAAAAATCTTAAGAATCTAATGACGACACTAATCCTAATACTAATCCTATCCGACCCTCACGACGCGAAACCTTACCCTATACGCGAACGACACCTAGGTCTTCTATGCTATACCATGCTTAAAGTTAACGATAAAGAGCGCTAAAGTGAGACATAATTACCTGTGCAAAATGTTCCTCCATACGTAGGGTCATTTGTAAGAAATTTTAAACGTTTTACATTGCAATTCGTGTAAAATCGTGAGAGCCTGCCGAAAAGCACGTATTCCTGACAGTGTTTACAAAGGGATGGTCAGAAATTGTACTCGACAACCTCCTCCCCCTACGGTCTTCGCCTCTTCCACATTGTTTTCGCCTGGCGGTCCGCTAGTAATTGAAATTGGACGGCTGCCTGGCGGTCCGCTAGTCACTTTGATTTTTAAAAATACGCCAAGGATCACGAATTCACGATAAGGTATACTTGGATTTCATACGTTAGGACGGTTAGGCTATCTGACTTGCGGATTGAGTAAAACGCTCAACGAATCACACCTCATGAAAGATCCACCATGCAATCACATCAACTGACAAAGAGGATTAGCGTCACCTACTTCCTTTATCCAGGACCTTCCAAGGCTTGGGACTGCATGGGACTGGCGCTCTGGCACCGTCAGAGTGTGAACAGTGATGGAGTTTGTCGCCCCAGAACCCTTTGCCCAGAACTAGGCCTATAATTAATTTTACAGGCACATTAGGCGCTTGACATTGACATTGTCGTCAGTGATTCCGTTAGTGTGCGTCCGTGCGTCCCGGACGCACAAATTTTGATACCGGACGCACAAAAAAAATTGGCGGTGCGTCCATGCATGGACGCACTGCCTTTATTTGTGATCCACAACTTTGGTGCGTCCATGGACACACCAAAGTTGTGGATGGACGAACAAAAAAATTAACGATGCGTTCATGGGACTCCAATAAAAAAATACTGTGGGGTCCGTATGATATGTCACCGTCTCAGTTTATGCATTGCATATAAATTTGCGTATACACTGACCTATAAAGACTGATGAATATTTCATTTCCGAGTTGTTAGTGAGTGACGCAGCCTACATAGCCTACATGATGATGGTGATGATGGTTCTCTGCCCGAAGGCAGGTTCATTGACTTTACGCCCCTGGGGATGAGATGAGTGAGGTGGTTTCATGTTGTCTTCCCACAGACAATGATGGGTAAGCAACTTGCCCAAGGTCGCTCCACAGGGGCTTGCGCCCATGCGTCCCACACGTGCTAGCCCGAGATATCTAAATCTCTAAATGTCAACTCCCAGCCCGGGGTTTAAACCGTAGTCCGTTGCAACCAACAGACGTATGCCGCTCTCGCTTATCGGTGTAGCTACATAACTAACATAGCCTACAATCTAGGCCTAGCGTTCCCATAATGCGTTTCTAGTTTAAAAGTAATGACCGTCGTTGTAGGCTATAGATCTTAAACTAAAGAAAATTAAATAAAAAGAAAATGCTAAAATATTTTACTTGAAAAGTATAAATTATCGTCTGGAAGATTGCGTTGGTTATCGGCTGGTGTCAAAATTTGTTTCCTGTGTAGGCCTAATTTGAAATGATCGATGTGTTTGTACGCTACAATATCGCATTTTCGCTAACAAATGAATGTTTTATAGCTGCTCGATATTAGCTAAATTAACTTTTGTAAAAGGGGGAGGGTAGAGCTAATTTGTAGCCTACGTAGACTAGGCTACACGTAGCCTACATGTGGGGCTATCAAAATGTACGAGTTACAATAGAATGAGCAGGTTAAAATACGATTTTTTGCTTCTAACGTAATAATGGTTGGACCCTTTGTTGCCTATAGGCCTAATATAAGAAGTTCGGAATTTTTTACATTTAGCCTGCTATGGCCCGATGGGACTCCAAAAATGGATGGGCGTGGAGTCCATATGACTCTCATCTATTTGGCGTGGACTCCAATTTTTTATGTCATGCGCCCATGACTCCAAGAATTGAGACCTTAACGGAATCACTGATTGTCATTGACTCATATTGGTCCTCGGCCGGTGCTGGTCACTGCTGGAATAAGGCGACGCCATCTGTCCAGTCAGAGCGCGACTTCCGATCATCATCATCATCATCGTCATCGTCATCGTCATCATCATCGTCCTCGTCCTCGCCCTCGCCCTCGCCCTCGCCCTCGCCATCGCCATCGCCATCGCCATCGCCATCACCATCACCATCATCATCATCATCATCATCATCATCATCATCATCATCATCATCATTGGGTTAACAACCCGTAGGTGTCCAATGCACACTTTATCGTTTTCTTCCAAAGTCCGCGGTCCTGTGCAGATCTGCTTAAGATGTAAATGTCTTGATTACACCACTCTTTGATTTCATCTATCCGCTCTCTGTTTGGTCGTCCTCTTCTTCCATCGCCATCCATAATTCCCAGCATCGCACTTTTTATCTTCCTGTCGTCCTCCATTCTACATATAATATATATGTCCGAATAAACTGAGTTTCCTCTTCATTATTTTCTGCATCAGGTCTTCTTTGATATATAGCCTGCGACGAACCTCTTTGTTTGTAACCTTCATTGTCCAATTCAGATGCAATATTCTTCTATAACAATACATTTCGAAGGCCAATATCTTTTCTCGATCCGTCTTTTTGATAGTCCATGCCTCACATGCGTATAGTGCCGTGCTGAACACACATTGTCATTAGGACGTTCAATTTAGTCTTATTTGCTTGCTGCTCCAGATGGTGCTCAGTCCTGCCTTCTGACTTCCGATCACGTGAGTCTTAATGTATGAGCAGCGTTGCCACTCCTAGGGTTTTTTCCCAAGATCTTGGGTTTTTCGATCCGAACTTGAGAAATGGGGGTTTTTCGGGAAGAACTTGGGTTTTTTGCTTGGGTTTTCTGTTTCGACTAGGCGGCAGCCGCGGCACTGTCTAGTCCCCTAAGTAAATCTGGAAATTGCGGACATTTTGGAAATATTTGGGCCGGATGACTAAAAAAGGAAAGGTCATCAGAATTATCGGACTGGAAATTGAAAGATTTATAGATTTATTTTGTCCGGATGATTAAAAAAGTCGTCAGAATTTTTTACTGGAAATTGTCAAAATTTTCGCAAATTTGGGCAACTTGGGTTTTCTTGGGTTTATTTTACCCTCCAACTTGGGTTTTTATTTTTTAATGGCAACGCTGTGTATGAGATCAATATAGTAGGCCTATTATATATAGGCCTACCCGTAACGCAAAATATCGAGTGGCATTAAATGTCATGACACTGGGTCTGACTGTATATAGTAATTAAGTTACTATCGAGATTTGTGTCAGTTTTCTTAAATTATTATTATTATTAATCTGCTGGAAAGTGTTCAAAGGGGGTCGTTATCTCCGAGAATTAAGGCGTGTTGTTGCTAAAAAGGTAAGTATTGTCTGTCAACTAGATAGGCTACCTGTTTCGGAAAACATGCTTTGCTTTCTCGTTTTAAACTCGAAGCAGGAGGTTTTGGCGCCGCCGTTTTAGCCCCGGACGTTTTGGCGCCGGAATTTTTTTCACCCTCGTTCTAGATTAAAAAATTTTTGATATTGTAGGCCCTAGGTTATTGTAGGAGGTTCATTTACGCACATTTTGAGGTAAATTTTGTAATGAGATTCCACGCCATTCAAAAGTTATGCCCGAAATAGCTATAAGAATGTATGTATATGACATGCGTCGTGAGGGTCGGTTAGGACCAGGTTAGGCGTCGTGAGGGTCGGTTAGGGTTAGGTATAGGGTTATTGTAGTCATTCGGTCCCGTATAGGGTACAAATTACGGTTAATTATTACACCACTCAATGAAACTTGAAAAATAAATATTAAATCACTTCGTACTGATGTATTTTAAAACTAAACCGAAAATAAGCTGCTGAGATCAAATTTACATGGGCGCCAAAACGGCGGCGCCCAAACGGCGGCGCCAAAACGGTCGCGCCAAAACGGCGGCGCCAAAACGGCGGCGCCAAAACGTCACGTAGGCTACCGTTTTAACCTGTTGCTTGCAATCTCGTGCCGTGCTTGCAAAGTTTTCCAAACAGTATTTTGCTAGGTGATGCAGGCTAGCATGATTTATGGCATGCACCGTCAGTAAGCCTACCATGCATAAATGACCTATTATGGCACAGAATTACAAACTCCTTATTTAACGTCGTTGCACACGTTTTTTGGACGATAATCGGGGGTAAGAGAAAATGGTACAACCATCTCGGTTTTAAAATTTACGGGTTTGCTCAGAATGGCAGATTGATGACTGATTTACCTGATTATGTTTGCAAAGCCAAATTCATTCGGACATTTACATAGCGCTCCTTCAAGTAAAAACTACTCAGAGGCGCTCCCAACTTCAGCGCGCCCCAAAAGAACAGTTTTAAGTTTAGTCAGAAACGATACTGGTAGAGTCCCAGGGTGTAGGCGCAGCTCAAAAGGAAGGCTATTCCAGACCACCGGACCAACCACAGAAAAGGCTCGATTCTTCATGGTAGCAGTACGAGCAAAAGGAACCAAGAGGACTGCCTTATCAGCAGAGCGTAGCAGCTGACGACGTCCTTGGATACCCAATGTAAGGGTGCATAGCTCTCGGAGGTAAATTGGGGCGAGGCCGTGACAACATCGCCATACCAATGCTGACACCCTGAACTCAATACGCTGCATGGCGAATAGGCAGCCAGTGAAGTAGGCTACATCAATCATGTAGTTTGATACATGACCATATTTAGGGATTTTCCCAATTAGGCGTGCAGCAGAGCGCAACACCCGGTCAAGACAAGTCAATTTGCTGGATGGGAGGCCAATGTAGAGCGAAGAGCAATAGTCAATGCGAGATGTAACAAAGGGATGCACTTAGAGTAAGAGTAGCAGCAGATGTAAGAGAACGGATGACAGTGCGAAGCTGGCGCAGCTGATAATAGCAGTCTCGTGCAAGACGGTGAAGCTGAGGAGCAAAAGTGAGTTCTTGATCAAGTTGGACACCAAGGTCATGAACCGTGGTTGCAAATATTGCATCTGGACATTTGAAACACATTTAATATTAGAAACAGAATTTGAAGTAGGGCAATATAAGTTTTTCATTGAGTGGAATTACATTTTTTGTTGGAAGTGGTTGTCACTTCCATTATTAAATGGAAATAGACTGATTAGAATAACCATAATAGGCTATATTCGTTTAATTCATGAAAAAGTGCAGGCTGACACACCGCAGCCTGGTAGGCCTACATAGTAATGTTAAGAAAAAAACCTGAAAATTAAAGCGTCTTATTTAAATAGAACATCATACGTTGTCAATGCCTCTGATCTGCACCCAGTCTATCATCAGAACAAAATTGTTAAGTTTGCGGATGATACTTACCTCATCATCCCTGCTTCAATGCGAACAACTCTGAAGACTGAGCTTGCCGCACTTGAGATATGGGCTACGGTACCAAGAACCATTTAAAACTTAATCCAACCAAGTCGCGTGAAATGATTTTCAACCGGCATTCAAAAGGTGCTGTCCTTCCTCATCCGTTAACAGGTCTCGAGAGGGTTGACTGCATGATTGTTCTCGGTGTAGCCATCAGCAGTGACTTACGGGCTTCGTTGCATGTCAGTCGTGTCCTGAGTTCTTGTTCTTCGTCCATCTACGCCTTGAGCGTCTTAAGAGCTCATGGACTGCCACCAACTGCCCTACCCAACGTTGCTAGAGCTACAACTCCAGCGCGCCTCCTCTACGCTGCCCCTGCCTGGTGGGGCTTGACTACTGTATTGCTGACGACCGATCAAAACTAGAGAGTTTTCATCGTTAGATGGGACGTTACGGTTTTATGTCGCCTGATATTAAGAGCGTCGAAGCTCTTGTAGGGCCTACATGACATTGAAAATCGACTACTTCGAAGAGTGATCCGGTTCGACTCTCACGTCCTGGTTAATATTTTCCCACCCAGAGGCCCAGAGTCCATAGGCTGTAGGCCTACAATCTTCGGCCTCGTCCTCATAATTTCGAACTACCTATTAAGGACGACAGAAATTACATTTCTCGAGCACTTTATAGATACTCGACCACTGCCCCTCTTTCTGACCTCCATCCAGTTGATTGACGTATGATTTTTTGTCGTTTTTTTTATTGAATTGTTATGATTTTTCTGTATCATTTTTAAATTTGTAATTGGCTGCGGTGTGTCAGCGAGAATATCAATAAAACGAATTTATATATATATATATATATATATATATATAACAATAATAAGTTTTGATGATTATATGATTGTTAACGCTCTTGTACAGGACTCTGGAAATAAAGTTATTGTCCTTTTGCGGGAGCCGGAAATTATGACATCGGGGTCGAAGGTTGTAAACCGTAGCCTACTAGTCAATGGGGGAAATAGGTCGCGAAGGACATGGCAACTGTTCATTATGACAGCTCGGAGCAAGCGCTCGTCAGCTTCCCCAACCATCTCGATATCTCAGCAGCAGAGGGTGAGGCCTCGGGAAGAAATCCCATACGCTGCATTTGGCGCAAGAGACGATCCAAGCGCGACCAATCTTCCGTTGTAGATCTCCACCAAGCAGGAGCGGCGTACCTGAGGCGGGCAATAGTTACTGCAGTGGCCTTCGTTACCACATGTAAGGCGTCAGTGGGCAGACCATGGTTCTAAGTATCATGTGGTATAAGTTGGTGACGTGTTGTAGTCCTCCATAACTGTACTACTTCCGGCAATTACCACATGATTATATTCTTATCTAAGAGACAATTTATTGCAGGTTATGAAGATCTGGACATGTCAACACTGAGATACATATATATACGGCAGTCTACAAAACGGTTTTTTGTGACCAGTGGCTTCTTTATTATATTTCTGTTCATAAGAGTTTATCTTATAAATTATATAAGCTGGTTTATAGCAAACTCTATGTTAAATTTGTTTAAATTTTCATTACTGCCAGAACTGCTTGAAATGGGAGATGAGAAGAAACCAGCGGAAGTGGACGATGCTGCCGCCTTTGACGACTTGTTTCTGGTCTTACAGAAAGACTTGACTGACGCAAGCTTGATAGATGAAGAGACCACAGATGCATTTAAATGGTTTAAAAGGGTGAGGTATTAATCTGGAAAGTTGCCTCCAATTTCATATACTTTTATAAATACATTTTCCGTTTGACTTTGACTTTCAGATATTAATTTTTGCTTAATTGCGTACACCAACTTATATGTAACTATAGGCCTACTGGATTTCTTGTGCACAATAATTTTGGTAACATGATGAAGTTCTGTAATGTTGATACCAGGGTTTCAAATCCAAACCTTGGGGGGAAGATGTTTCAACTTTTGCTTTGCCTGTGCCTCTGTAGTGAACGTAGCGTAGAATGAATACAGTTTGTGAACTTGGTGTAATAGGGGAGTGGGCTTGCCACTCGTCAGCACAATGTCTATGGCTGCCTCATTTCGCTCAAAAGACGTGTTGTTCTCACTGTAAATGTAGGCTAACAAGTCAGTTATAATTCTCTCACAGCTATTTAGTTACCATAATTATCTGTTTCACTCTTCTTATGTCTCTGCACATAATGACATTTTGCAGCAGAGTTTATAAATCTGTATTGACGAGTGTTTTTTCATGGTTTAAAATGCATTCATCTTGTTTCTGCTTTATGTAAAGGTTAACGAGTACAATGTTCCACATGGTAAAAAGAACCGTGGATTGACTGTTGTACAGTCGTTTCGCTTTCTAGCCGATAGCCATGAACTCACAGAAGATGGGAAAAAGCGAGCTGGAGTTATTGGATGGTGTTTAGAATGGGTAATAAAAATTCAAAACTAGGAAAGTCATATCTTGTGTTTTTGTTAGAACTGTGTAATTTACTGTCAAATGTCACACACTGCGTTGCCCTTTCATGAAACTTCTATCGAGTGCTTTTGAGGTTAAGTTTGCTGAGTAAACTTCTATCGAGTGCTTTTGAGGTTAAGTTTGCTGAGTAAGTTTGATGATGGCAACTGGCACTAAGAATCTTCTTTTCCTTCAGGCTTGAATTAATCCCTCTCAACGGAGGGGTCAGCCACTCGGATCCTCCTCTTCCACTTTCCTGTCTTTGGTGTCTTCATTTTTCAGTTTGAGTTGTTTCCTGTCCTCCCGTATCGCATCCTCCCATCTCTTCTTTTGTCGTCCCCGACTGCGTCGTCCATAAACATATTCGCCTTCACGATTCTTTTAAAGCAACTGGCACTAAGAATAACCATGCCTATGTGAATACTAGTACACCTGGGTATTGTCATAACTTGCTTTGTTATAGCATGAGTTCTGATATAACCCAGCAACATGGATCTGAAATTTAGTTCAGCTATAGAAAGCGTCCTTGTTACAATGTTACATCAAGGTGTTTGATCTGTCTCTAAAGACAAGGACAAAAAATTCTGTTGTGCCAGTATTTAACATTCAATTATCAACAAAGCACTTTGAGTCTATAGACAGCAAGAACATAGGTGCATAAATAACTCTACTAAAGGGTCATGTTAATAACAGAATTACAGTAAGGGATAGCCAAACGAGTATCAAATAATTATCATATAGGAGCTGTGCCAAGTATTTGTATTTGTGTAGCTTTGGACACAGATAGTTGTATCCAGGTAATTTTTGTTATTCAACTGGACCATGTTTTAAAACCAACAAGAAACAGGTTGTTATAAAAAAAATTGCAGAACCATTTTATTTTAATTTCTTGTTCATTTAATAAATTTAAAATTATCCATATTTATTTCTGCTTTACATGATAGGAACAGCTGATTATTTTCTTTTTGCTGCAGGCATTTAGTTTAAATCTTGTTTTAAGGAATATGACTTGAGATGCATTTGATTATAATATGACTGCATTAAATTTGAGCTAACCACTGATGATTTTTTTAATAATTACAACCATCAAAATCTGTAAATTGACGATAATAGGTTTCAGCAGATCCACAATAACACAATATTACCATGAACATCAGAGTTGGAGACAGATTATACAGGAGCATGCCGAATTGTCATATGTACCAGGTGTATCTAAACCTGAATATGAATGTCCAAGCTTTTCTGGCAATCCAACAGACTGAATCGGAGCTGCTTTTCAGTACTTCATGTGTAAATAAAAAGAGTTTAGTGTTTCTTGAAGCAGGTGTGGTTCATTTTTATGGTAATAACTTGACTAACTAGTACTTCTGGTTGTTTTCAGTTGCAGGCAATGTTTCTAGTTGCTGATGACATCATGGACTCATCTCTGACACGGCGTGGGCAGCCATGTTGGTACAAAGTGGTGCGCGCTTTCATGTACTTTAAAAAATTTCCTTCGTTGTTCAGCTGCTTAATTTATGTTCCTTCGTACATATTATTTTTTGGTCCGCTAAAAAAATTAAACTTTTCAAATTTTAATGGTGCCAAAAGCAAAGTTTGAGTAATCAGTGAAATATTTAAGATTGTTTGTTATAACGGTTATACTTTGTGAAGAGCTTCTATTTTATTTGTTTTTGCTTATAGGATGGAGTCGGTCTAAAGGCTGTTAATGATTTATGCTTCCTTGAGTCTGCCATTTACTTTTTACTCAAGAAGTATCTGAGAGACAGACCATACTACATGGATATAGTGGATCTATTTCATGAAGTAAGTGCTTTTCCATCAGTTTCAAGGCATGTTGTAATTTTGCACTCACAAAATTTTAATCAGTTTTTATTGTTATTTTTTGTGGCGATTGATCGGAAAGTATGGGTAGTGATAAGTTGCATTCTTGCTCAGGGCAACAATAAAGACTACAGATCATGTGCACTACAACTATGCAATACAACCACAATTTTATAGTCCCCCTCTCCCTCCCCGTCCCCTCCTCCTCCTCCCTTCCCCTCCCGTTTCCCCTCCCGCTCCTCTTCCCCCTCCTTCTTCCCCTCCCCCTCCCTCCGTGCATCCCTGCCTTCTCCATCCCTCCCCTCCGGTCCCTCCCTTCCCTCTTCGTCCCGCTTCCTCTTCGTTTTTTCCTACCTCACACCGTTCCTTCCCCACAGCGATAAAGTTGGTCATTCGCGACTTTTGGGTGACGTTACAACGTGATTTCGCTTTTGTAAATCTCGCGACTTTTGTGCGACTTTACAACGTGATTCCGGGACACAGTGTTTCCGAAAAGTGGCAACCCTGCGGTTTTGTTGAATTTGCAAATGGCGGTTGAATGGATTGCAAAGTTCACTTTTTGTGGAAAAGATTGCGTTTTTTCCAGAAAAAATCTTAAGACACGGTGCTATTGGAATGGAAGGTTTTGGTAAATTTTCAAATCAATCGGTGCGTAACTTTCGGCGAAAAATATTACAAACTATTGAAAAGTTTCATTTTTATTTAGGCCTATATAGATTTGTAAAAGAATAATTTTTTTAATTGTAGACGACGCTGCAGACTGTCACAGGTCAGACGTTGGACTTGATAACTGCTCCAACAGATCATGTTGACTTCACACTGTACACGCTGAAGAGATACAAAGCCATCGTCAAATATAAGACGGCTTACTATAGCTTCTGTCTGCCTGTTGCCTGTGCCATGTACATGGTAAGAGATTGACTCCACCTCCCCAGTTATATAAATTTAGGTAACTGCACAGCTGTAGAATCTTGTGCATTTTTATTTTTTTAATGTTGCTGTTTGCGTAAGTAATGTCTTAGTTTCTTATAGCCTAACTGTATGATTTTATTGTAAAATTAGCTGGTAAAACTAATAGATTGTGTTGACCTCATCTAGATAAACTGAATTTTTTTAGTTGGATGTGAGAATGTGTTTTACCATGTAACTATTTAATTCTGTCATTTAATGCTTTGCTCCTTAATATTTGGCTATTTCTCAATGTCTTGCTCTGCTTCACAGCATTAACAGGTAAAAGCATTTTTTACTGGGCATTTTTAGGCTGGCATCAAAGATCAACAATCTCACGAAGAAGCAAAGACAATTCTTCTTGCAATGGGTGAATTTTTCCAGATACAGGTTAGAATAAAGTGACAAGTTGTTCTGGATGGTATAAATAATACTAACACGGTTACTTTTGCAATTGCCAGTACTTTTACTCCAGTTCTATTCAGTTTGTATAAAAAGTTAGAGATTTATTTTTAATATTACATTGGAGTTTGCTGAAGGTTTTTGCTTTTATTAAGGTGTTAAATAATTTACTCCTACCTAATGTGTACATTTAAGAAAAAATTTAAGAAATCGCGTTTGTCATATCAATATTTAGACATAGATATTTGTACTCAAAAGTTTATCTTGAAATGTTTTAGTGATATATAAATGCATCACTGTAAAATTGAGCAGAGATCTGTTTCAAACCTAGTTATATCCGAGTGACGGGTGGTTCTGCTGACTGAGGGCTGTATATTAGACTTGCTCATCTTTGGTCTGCCCCTCAAATGCTGCAACCAGTTATAGAGCAAATGAACTGTTATTGCAGACCTATGGCGTCAATGTTTCTGTGATTGGATTAGTAGCTTCTCAATTTATATAGTGCATTTTTTTCAGGTTTTCTGGCTCTTTAAAATAATTGCAGTTCTATAGCTAGTTTTTGAAAATGGTTCAGTATATTTACAGGTAAACTGAGATAATTTTATATATATATATATATGTCAGTTGCTAAATGTGCTTGTTGAACTATGTAGATATGATGTCTGATGTGGATTCACATTTTGGGCTGGTGTTGTGTTCTTGTGCAAGACCAGGCTTGTTGTCACTTATAGCTGAGATGGAAGGTTGATTGGAGGCAACGCTGAAATTGGTTGGAACTGACAGGATACTGTTTTGTTGATGTAGGATGACTTCCTTGACGCCTATGGAGATCCAGCAACAACTGGTAAGGTTGGCACAGACATTGAGGAGAACAAGTGCAGTTGGTTGGTAGTACAAGCTCTGCTTGCAGCAAACAAAGAACAAAAGGCTATTTTACAGGTGGGTTAAGCTTTGGTAAGAAGTGCATATAAATTTAGTTCACAGTCATTTTGCTGTTGCTCTTCATTGTGAAAATGCTTTGATGGTTTCTGCACCAACGACTTCTTATAACATGCTTTATCACAATGCAGATTCTGTTGTCTTGAGGTCCGGGATATGAATAATTAATTCAGCTATATAAGAGAATGAAATTGTTTTAACCTTCAGCTGGTTCTTGATATGGCCTGCAACGACAGTGTTAGGTCTATAATTATCATCCCAAAATTCAGCCATGTCGCTGAATATGTCGCTGAATCTATGTGGGATGTTTTTGCATTGGCTACCTCGTGCAGAGAAAAAAAATTAAGGTGCGTATGTGCATAATTTATAAGACGAAGAGTACATACTTATCCTAAAAAAGTCCTAAAATTATTGCTGTGTACAACCAACTGCTTTGTGTTTTTGTTTCAAGGAGAATTATGGTCGTCACGAGAGTGAATGCGTAAGAAGGGTGAAGGAGGTTTACACTGAATTAAAACTTCCGGAGCTGTACGCCAGTTTCGAAGAAAGCAGTTACTCTGAACTCCTGAGTCTCATCGATAAAATGACGGTTCCTCTGCCAAAGGAACTGTTTAAAGTAGTTGCAAGAAAGATCTACAAACGACAGAAATAGGAAATCTTTGGCCAATTTATTGTCAACTTATTCTAGGGCAGGACAATAATTTTTCTGTATCTCATTGCTATGCATTGGTATTGGGTGATTTTATTGTAGACTTCCTGTGAACTTGGTTTCACCTGTATGTTATTTTTTGCTTCAATGGTCATTGTTGGTGTCAGCATTATCAATTACCTTCGTGCAAGTTCCCATGTCGATAGTCCTAGATGCCTACTCGGGTTCACTCCATGCACTAAGAGAGCGCGGGTTACCATCATTAGCACTCCAAAGGGTGGCGGGGCGATAATCACGGCGCATCTTTCATATGTGGCTCCACCTGGTGAGGCTTTGCTACAACAGAAGATCGTCGCAGGATTAAGCTGCTCGAGAGGAGATTACAGAGAATCGGATACTTACTGTCAATGACCATGGGAATTGAGCAGATGATTTGTTAAGGCAGAGAAGACACTTGCAGATGATGATCAGGAACGAGAACGAGAACCATGTGCTCCAGGGAGAAGTGCAAAAGTTTAAATATTCATATCTTTTTATCTGTTCAACTTTGTCTCATGAAATTTTGGAATCATATTCTTGGTCCACTTCTCTAAATATATGTTTTCAGGTATTAGAGATATATGCAAAACAATTTGGCTTTGTTTTTTTTAACCACGGTGTAGATGAAGGAAATTTTCTCCAAAATCTCTAAGTTTGCTGCTGACACAAATTTATGCGCAAAGGTGAACAACGAGGAGGAACTCCGAGGAAGCCAACATCCTAAGAAATGACTTGGAAAGACTGTACAAATTAAGTGGTCTGAAGACTGGAATATGCTATTCAATATAGATAAATGTGTAGTGATGCACATGGGAAGAAAGAACATTGGGTTTGAATATGGAATGGGAGACGGGAAACTAAGAACATCAGATTAGGAAAAAGATCTGGGAGTCATTATGCACAAAAGTGCAAAACCATCAAGGCAATGTAGAGAAGCAGCGAACAAGGCAAATAAGGTTATAGGACATATAAAAAGAACAGTGGTCAGCAGAGAAAAAACATCATCCTGAAGTTATTTAAAACTCTTGTCAGACCCCACTTAGAGTACTGTGTTCAAGCATGGAGTCCATATACACAGCAAGACAAGCAAGTGCTGGAAAAGGTGCAACAATGAGCAACTAAGATGATCAGAGGATATGGAACTTTAACGTACGAAGAGAGATTGGTACAATGTGGATTGCAACACTGGAGAAACGAATATGCAGAGGAGATTTGATTGAAACATACAAGCTGATGACGAACAAAAAAGTGACACCTTATTCAAGATTTTTTCAGTTCGCTGACACTGCCTGACAGTACAGGTTTAAGAGGTCACCAATATAAGTTATTCAGACAGTCCGAGGGTGCCATCAAGCACAGATTTTTCAGCAGCAGAACAGTGAAGGCCTGGAACGGGCTGAGTGAAGAGGCAGTGTCGGTGGATACACTCATAAAATTCAAGGAGAAATGTGTCAAGCGGGATCGAAAGCCGTCGCTTATCGCTACACAGATACAGAGATATAGGCGAGTAAAGGCGAGAACGGTCAAAAATACGAAAAATGGTTTTATGGTGTATTATTATTTTAAAATATGTCTACTTTCAATATCTGCAATTAAAAATTTTGAATTCAAATGCTTAGTGTTGAAAAAATGACTTTTACCGCATGTGGTGTCAAAATTTGCGTTGAATCAATCGCTCCATGAGCTATTTTCAAAGTTAAAATTCGCTACGAACGACAGAGCTATTATACGCCATATGGACTATTTCTTGTAGTTGTGTCTACCACATAATAAATTTTCTCTTCAATATGGTACTGAATGGTCCATAAAAGCTGTTTCACCCGTTTAAATGAGCAGGTTTTTGGTCAAAGTTTTAAGCATTCATTATTGCTTGCCTGACAACAAGGATGATTATTATTCAAGCCACGCCTCCGACCCAGTTTTCTTAGAGTCTAATTGGCTTACGAGACATATCGCGACACTGACCTTTGATCGTGCGCATGCGAGCTAGCAATTCTTGGTCTCTCAACTTGTTGATGTTGCTCATTTTCTTTAGTTAGGCCTACTTTCGGAGAGAAACGTTATTTTTGCGTTTGTTTCGGAAAGAATTCGTATGAAAATTATTCACACTAAGCTTAATTTACATTAGCCTAATGGAAAGTGAAATTTTGAAGCTGTTAAACTGTTCAAATAGTGATAGCCTAGGCAGGCCCTAATCGTAATCCTAGCCTTATCTCCAAGCTTCTAAAGTGCCATTCGAAAGCCAAGTGTGGAGCACCAGCTTATTCACGAGCGCTGCGTCAAGTCAAAAGGGTTGTCCGTAAGAGTAGTCCAAAGGTGGTCCGGGTCGAGTTACCATAGAAAATGAATTCATAAGACTGTCCGATGAACACGGGTCTTATTCAGCGAAGCGATAAAGATTCCGCCGACGATAGGAAACATGTGGTCTATTGTCTAAGTGAGTACATAATGAGAATTCTTTATAAGATTTGAAAGAGTCTCGTATTTAAGTCAGTTCTGTTTATCGGACCCAACGTATTCCATTCATGCCTGCTTGTCGAGTCAACAAATCGCGAACAATTAGGCCTATATCGTAGGTCCCTTCACTCTTCGATATCAAAGCCTTATTTCTTTGACTAGCGGCTCATTAGCCTAATAAGCCTCCTACTCGAGTCAACAAATCGCGAACAAATGTATCATCAGTCACAATGTTTGCATAAATTTAATCAAATCAAGAATGGGGTACGGCCCAGACAGCCAGAAATCGCGGGGCCCGTGCCATGCCGATATAGTTAGCCCACATCTTAGAGATGTGTGCTAACTTCATCTTGAAGATATGGCGAATGCTAAATTGGCCTGTAAAGACAAGATCATCCGCGCCATGATGGCGCGGATGATCTTGCCGATACAGGGCCAACGTTATATTCATCGCCTCATTAAGCACAGCGCGCTTCACAGGCTGCGCCTACGGGGTAATCTGCCGGACCTACGGTGTATGAGTGCGGGCTACCATTCATTGTTAACAGCGTCGGCCTCTACAGGCCCAATGGTTGGCAATTCATCGATAGCCGTCGGCTCGGCGTTCGTATATGTAGGGGGCCGCCTGTTGTTCACAGTCTACCCCTACTATGCCTCTAATGGCTTTTGTATGACTGCTGTTGGCTATTCATCGCTAGCTATGGGCTAGGCGTTCGCAATTGTAAGGGACCGCCTATTGTTCCTCATGTCTAATCTGACACTTCCTCTATAGGGCCGCTATTGGCAAATGGTCAGCCACTGTGGGCGCTACGAGGTTGGATGTACTTGGGCCTACGTGTAACCAACCATTCTGCGTACAGTCTGCCCTCACAACGCCTCTAATGGCAAATACGAGGTCCAGTTGTAGACCTAAAAATGTGGCTGTAACGGATTCTCATATGAATTTCTGTATATTAAATATGCAGAAATTCATATGAGAATCCGTTACAGCCACATTTTTATCTTAAAATTAATCCCAAAAGAATACACACTTCTGAGATTGTATTCAGGAGCATCAAATATACTTCTTACATTAAATAGAAAACACAAGTTTCCACGAAAATAGTTTTAACAAAGTTCACACCATTCATTGTATTATTAGAAATAAAAACAATATTTATGACAGTAATGCATAATACAATAAATTATCAAAATAACTAAATTCATACAAATGGCAAAAGGAACATTCTGCAGCTAAATTTATAACTACATGTTCAATCATTTAAACACTAAGACTTATGAAATGTCAAAATATCAATCAATCATTTATTTATACAGAAGACCTTGAAATCGACATTGCATTCAGAAAAAATTGCAGAATCTCGTAAAGCAAAAGCTTATACTAGAGACTGAGGTTCAGCTAAATTAGGGAAATATATTCAACTTAGAAGCAATAAAAAGCAATCAAAACATAGTCATAGAACAAATATCCAATTTGTTAAAATGCAGGAAACAATCATCTTTATAATTATTATCAAACATTGAATGAAAAAATGATGTGTGAACATTGAATTTATATCCATGTTTTGACTTGAAAAAAACTTAATGAATCAATGTACTGAAAACTGAGAACGTTAAATATTAAATTTCAAATGTTTTCGAGAAATGACTACACACGGAACAATGGTGCTACACAAAAAGCTCACTTGCTTTCTCTTTATAACCAAACAAATTACACAATGCAGTCCAAAATAGAATCCTTACAATTAGTTAAATTAGGGTTATATTTTAACTCTATATCTATTACTGTTATATGTAATGTGGCAGCGTGGATTGAACCTTCTTGAGTACTAATACCTGTAAGAAACAAAAATGTCTTAGCGGACCATTCTCAAATACGCATTTTGTCCCTAACAAGATATTAAAATGATTATTATTTCTAATTATCGCAATATCCTGACTTAAACACAATAGCATATAACGAATAATAATTCCGATTAAAGCAACATCTTACTTATTGCAAGAAAAATACAATTTTCGACTGAAATATATTTTCAGCAAATCCTGAGAACCATTGCACTCTAAGCAGATGGCTTATCTAGTCTGATATAAAACACAAACATAGGCAGTAACACTAACATAATAAATACGCATACAATCTCAAATGAAACGAGCAACCACAGAAACATAACAGTAAATGGATAAAAATGAGAAGTAGCAACCTTAACAATATTAATCCTGTGAAAACGTAAATAATTTTATACTATTGCAGAACGTAATCATTATACGTTGAGAAACTTTCGCACCAATTTTATAAACAATAAAAAACCTGGTTCTTTAATGAGATATTAAACCATATAAATAAAACCAGTTGAGGGGTTTCAGAATATTTTATGGTAACACTCTGGCATAAAGAGTGCACAAAAACAGGATAGCTTCCCACTACCCACCCAAGGTTCGGCTCAGCCTAACATTGGGCAGATGCATTGGTAAAATGAGCAGGACAAAATAGAGCAGTGCATGACTGCGTTAAATTTGACTCCCCAACTTGTGATCATTATTTCAATTCACACTATGAACTTCAATCATACTGCGGAGTAAGTTTGAAGTAATAAAATATCTAATATCTTCGTTTAATTTCAAACTGCATTGTGATTACAATCCATAATATGAACGAATAACAAAAAAGCTACTACAGGAGTCGTGTTTTAACTAACAGCCATTGCAAGGCTCTATCATGTTTTATTGCTCAGTTTAATTATGCCATCTGCCGAATGGAAGGTTGCATGGACCTTTGGGAGGGTAGAAGGGAGTAATCCCGCATCCATGTGCTCTTCATGACAGAGTGCTACCATTAGGGCCTACCCTAAACCCTTCCCCATTATATAAAACAAATATATAATATACACACACATAGAGAAACTGACAAAATACATATATCTATAAACAATAAAATAAAAATAATTTGAAAATTAAATAAACAAGACTATAATATTCTACAATATAATAGATTATTGGAATACAGCTAGATATAATTATAACTTGACTAAACAGTCTGTACAAAGAATAAAGTTCTATGCTGTAGCACTCCCAGATTTAACATGTTCTAGGAATACCGAGGAAAGAGAGCATTAGAGCAATAACTGCCTTGTGCATCAGTCGTTTATGCTGTCAAGGGCATGGGAATTGAGTGGACAGTGGGTGGGTTTGGTTCGAGGTTGGAAGATATGATAATGCCACTCCATGTGGATGATAGGAATTGTTCCTTAGAAGTAGAGGCCCTCGTTGCTCAATGGGCTTTGTTGTTCCTCTTCAAGATCACTGTCATGCTCATTGGAAGTGTGAGCCATCACCAACCAATGACCACAGTAACACCGACAGTTCATAGCGTCTTTTCCTTCCAACCGCTCTATGTCTTGTCCTTCGAAACCATGATTTGATCTTTTCTTCCACTGCCAAGCAATTTGCAGTGGCAACGGGATCATTCATGGGAACAGCATCTACAGCAGCAAATGACAAAAGCAAGTAAGTTAAAAGAAGTTAGCTTTTCCTTGGGTAAAAATGAGTAATTTAATTATTATTCCACAAAAAGATCTCCTGTACCTATGCTGCTTAACCATCACAAATTTAGTGAGGTGCTCAAAGGTTGCCATAGTAAGCTTTTAGATACATACATGCACATACATAATGACCAAAAATATAAAAATTCTTTTTTGAATTCATACTGGCAAACACACTATGATTACATGAAACAATCTTAATTAACATCATTCTTGTATGTATGTATATGAACATTTATATAGCGCCTTACAATAACCTCACGAAGGCGCTTAAACACTAACAGCACAAACAGCCTGCAATGACACTAATAGCATTCTACAAAGCACATCGATCCAATAGGGAGGGCTTCAAGAATCAAACTCAGCTCTGCTGATTTCCGCGCCAATGTGTTAACCAAATATATGCTGGTAGGCCTACTAAATATATATACAGGGTGGCCACAGCAATATGACTTAAAAATTCCCAAGTTTCTAGAGGCAATTTCTAACATTTCAAGAGTACGTTTAATCATTTTCTTTATATTAAAATTTGATTTGATTTAAAATCAGTTTTCTGGCAGCCATCTTCTCTCTTCATAGCCATACCTCAGCCGCAATTTATACTTTCCATCATTGGATTTTTATTTTTTCTCTCAGTAACACTGGACATCAATAACCAAATATTTATTTCAGAAATTTTATTCAGCACCTTTTCAAGGTAGGCTATTCAGAAGCACTCGTGGCCCAACCCCTGAAACCAGACCAATGTTCAGAAGGCAAGTCTGCTAAGACAGACAGACTAAGGTAGGTAAACAATTTGAAAAAATAACTTTTACGCAAAAACTTTAACAAACTGGCAACCTTGCAAATGCTAACAAAATGCTTAACCTGTTTGAGACTAATAAAATAGGCAAGTACACAGGACCTTGATGAAAAGTGATATTTAACCAAGATAAAAGCACTAAATTTGGTGAATATTTTAAGTGGATAGAATTCCGTTTCTCTACACAATGAACCTAATTCAAGACATAATTTGATACACATTCTTTGTTTAGCAAGAAGCCATTGCCACAACTTACATTCAACATAGCAGACTAGATTGGACAATATAATTACAGGAAGATGCTTACCGCAAACAAATAACAGTTTCAAATCAGAGAAACTCTGGTCGTCATGACTTCCTTTCCAGATAAAATCTGAGGGCCAGAGGATGCATCATCAGTGCTTTCACGACAAACGGTCATGCTCAAACAGTCCACTCGATGATGCCAAAAACTCACCTGCAGCATATAACAGACAAGAGCCAGTGCTTGCATATACCATATATGTTTGTAACAGCATTTATGAATGAAAGACCACTTTAAAGCCCTATACTTGTAAGAAAGCAGGATAAGTGATTAATATTAAAGTTCATTAAGAGCAAGTTTCTGTTTAGACAGCAATGTCTGTAAAAAGGCAACTTTCTGCACACAAATATAGTTATACCAACATAGTTCTAGTCAGAATAGACAGTTAAATTGCCCTTCTTCCAAAGTCCAGGAGTGCACAAAGGACCATAATGCAGGGCATCTAGCAATGGTTTTGGATGAAGATTGAAACTGTACTCTCCGTGTTGCATGCAGTGATATTTTCATTAACGATAAGTAAAATTAGAACTGAAAATATTGATTTCCGTTCAGTGTAACTTTAACTGAAATTATTTTGAGAACGAAAACTGAATTAGAACTGAAATTAAGCACAGCAAACTGAAATTAGAATAAAAACCAAAATTAATTTCAGAACGGAAATTAATGAAATTTTTAATTTTTTTAGTTCATAACCTTTCCTACGTGCAGTTGAGTTTACATAAATTTAAAAGACGCACATACTTTCTGACTTTTTTAGCTTAGTACGTGCTTCCGTGTGCAATTTATTATGGCCTATTGCATTTGGGCCTTTCCTATAAGTCAGAGCTTTTTAACGTGCAGTAAGGTGGAGTTTCTGGTAAACTTGTCAACAATTTAATTTTGTCTTCTTCAGTGAATAAGCGCACTCAGAATGCTAAGAACTATATTCAGGTTTGGCGTGAAACTTTCATGTGGCTGATTCGAGTCAGCGACTTCACCACAGAGAAAGCATTTAGGCTAGCGTTGCATAATGTGTAAAGAAAGAAATGTAACGTGTTCGACCAATTCAATGGAATATTATAATTGGCGCAGGGGCGGATGCAGAAATTTCGAAGGAGGGTTGGCGAAATTTTTGGTGATCTGCTAATGTCGCTGAAAATAAGAAGTTCTTTTAGAATTAAGAGGCGCATCGATATTGAAAATGCTTCAACTTGGTTTAATTTGAGGCACGTTCTGTAAAGAAGTAAAACTGAAATTATTTCTATGCAAGAACTTAATTGAGAACTGAAATTATTCTAAAAACTGAATTGAACTAGAACTGAAATTGAGGACGTCCGAACTGAAATAGAAGTGAAACGAAAATTATTTGCTGAAGTAAAATATCACTGATCGGAATAAAATTTCTATCGTCCTTTCAAATGGTAGAATAAAAGGATGCAGTCTGGGGCGTAAGTTATAGGTGGTTTTTGCTAGAGGTGGGAAAGGCTCAGGACTCAGAAATGAACCATAAAAACATATATATTGGTCACTGAACATGCACCAAATATTGATGTTAGGCTACTGATATTGATTTGAACAAGTAACAATTTACCAGATTTTCTTCAGACCAGCTTCACCCACGAGTCAGGCAGCCATGTGGTGAGAAAATCTCATACTGTCCATTGGTAGGTCAAGGTCTTCTGGCAAGATTGGACGTGCATTCAGGCGACCTGTCAATTACAAGCCCCATTTGATTTGTTTACCTTTTATATGGCAAAGTATGCCTTTAATTAACAGTAATTCACTGTAGGCCTATTTTATAACCGTCTTAACTTGGCCCAACAATGATCCAAATGCAAACAGAAAACAAACACAAGTCATCGTAATAACAGTCGCCACAATCAGAATTATAAGTCTACAATTGAGGCAACAATGATACAACTCCAGAGGTTGTTTTAGCTGAGAATGCCTCTGAATAGTCATTCTGCAGGAGGTACTATATAAACCTATAGATACAATACAATACAATCTATAAAAATAGGTTTTGCTTAAATAGGAGTGGGATTGGTAAACGTATATTTTAGCAGCGTAAATTATTCGCTCGTTGCAGCATCAAAGGAAGGTTACTCCTGCTCTCCTCCTTATCTCAATCAATCCAAGTCTGGCAAGGACCCTTCCTGTTCATCCAGCTTCTGCTTAGGCAAGAATTCGTTTCATCATGAAACCTAGCTTATAATTTAGGCAGCGACATTTTAATCAATTCAGCCCTTCTAATTCTTGCCTAAACAAAAGCTGGATCGATGAAAAGGATTCTAACTAGAAGTTGGATTGATTAAAAATAACAATGCTGCAGCAAGCGAATAATTTATGATACTAAAATACACGTTTACCAAAATAAATTTTAATTAAATAGAAGTGGGATTTATAAAAATATCTCGCTGAAATTGAAGCTGCATTTATAAACAATAATTATTAATTAAATAGTTGTATTGATGAAAAGTAATTGCTGCCGAAATAGAAGCGGGAATGATGACACGAATTCTTACATAAACAGAAGCTGGATCAATGATAATGATTCTTACCAAACTAGAAGTTGGACTGAATAAAAATAATAATACTGCAACAAGCAAATAATTTACAACGCTAAAATACACGTTTACCTCGAATCCACCTCGTGCGAACCTTGGGCAAGTCCTTCACTCGCAATTGCTCAGCGCTTAGGCGTGAAACTCCGATTCAGTGTCAGCGTTGTATTCGGGAGCGCCTCTGAGTAATAATCTTGAAGAGGCTCTATAACAAGTGCACATACATACACATCAAATGAGCTTCTTACCTAAACAGAAGCTGGATCAATGTTAATGATTCCTACCAAACTAGAAGTCGGACTGAATAAAAATAATAATACTGCTGCAACGAGCGAATAATTTACGACGCTAAAATACACACGTGTTTACCTCGAATCCACCTCATGCCGCCTCGTGCGGACCTTGGGCAAGTCCTTCACTCGCAAGCCTAATATAAGGGCCATGTTTGGCTTTTGGGGTCATCCTGAATTTCAGAACCAGAATATTCAAAACGCTAATTAAAAAACACGGTATACATGTACAATCAGGGGGCGAAAAATACACAGTGTCTTTTGCCATCAATCCGCCAGAGTTTCTAATGGCTAAACTAACCCTAACACTAACCCTAACCGGTAAAGGTGTATTTTAGCGTATTTTATTATTTCGAAATCGATAGGGTGTATTTTAGCGTATTTTATTATTTAGCGTATGTATTTACATATTTCGTTGATGAATCGTTATAACTGTTCATATTTCTTTTGAAAAGTATATTGAAAGCTGGATTGGTGAAAACTTCTTGGTGAAATAGAAGCTGAATTGATGAGAAAACACTTGAGAAATGGAAGGTGGATTAAGGTATCTAATGGCTGACATAGCAGCTGGATGGACGAAAATAACGCTCGAGAAATGGAAACAGAACTGATGAAACGATTGCTTGAGAAATAGAAGTTGGATTGATGAAAATTATTTCCCTTAAATAGAAGTGGGTTGCTGAAGAGATGCTTAATGAAATGAGAGCTTGGCTGATGACAAATAATTATTTAAATAGATTCAGGAATGATTAAAAAAATTGTTGCTACAACAGAAGCTGGATTGCCGACAGTGATACATGCCAAGGTAGAAGTCGGATTGATGAAAATACCTGCGGAAGTTCGAAAACGCACACAGACGATAAAATACGCTATTTATTTTTACCTAAGCTGGAAATAATAAAATACGCTAAAATACACCTTTACCCCCTAATTGGTAAACACGCACACTGAGTCACCGTACTCCAAACAATATGGCTGCCAACGAATGCCGTAAAATTAGAACGCGACCGATCGACGACATCGCAACATGTATCTCAACATGCAAAGCGTGAGGGTCGGTTAGGGCTCAGGTTAGGCGCCGTGAGGGTCGGTTAGGGTTAGTTTTAGGGTTTAGTGCAGTCATTCTGCTGAAATTGAAGCGTCCTTTAATTTTCGCGGAAATATTAGGCCGCATGTCGGGCCGCTCTGTTATGCACGCATCTACGGTGGCCATATTGTTTGGAGTACGGTGACTCAGTGTGCGTGTTTACCCCCTAACCGACCCTCACGATGCCTAACCTGAACCCTAACCGACCCTCACGAAAAAGACGTGCAATGACAACGCTGACGGCACTGCCCCCTGATTGTACATGTATACCAAAAACACAAGCACCCGATTCCAAAATCATTAGGCCCTGTGAAAATCGATTTCGGGGATTCAGCCGAAATTCGCTACTATATACGGGGATTCTGGTTTCTAGTATTCTGGCCGAAAGCGGCGTGGTGAGGGTGGGATCTATTGCGTCGTCATCATATCCGTCTCAGAAATGATTTCTTCACGAAAAAAGAAAAGCAATCAAAATAATATTATAAACTCACCGTCTTGAAATTGCTAAAGCACACAAAACCATGAAATTATAAATATATTGACAAAATATCACAATGATTCTTTTGTTCCCGCGAACTATACCTACGCATGCGCACTCGTCTAAAGGCCATCGCATTTCGATCAATAATTTAAGTAAGTAAGGGTGTATTATTAAACGTAAGCGATCAAGTAAGCAAGTATGTGCTTTATTGAAGCACTCAGCACTTTACTCGCCGATTTTTTAATACCTATAATTCTGGTAAAGGACGGCATAAATTGTCAGAACATTACAAACTGCCCTTCCCCTAAGTGATGCTTCCCACTATGATTCCGCTCTTGCATAAAATATAGGCCTAGATGAATTTTATTTACTAGAGGTTTTTGTGCGCCGAACCCCCCAAAAGTAAAAATATTTAAATACCTGAATATTTTGACTCTCGAACTTTCAGAACAGTGTCAGATAATATTGCACACATTTTATGCAGCTCTGAGAATTATAGCAGATGGTAAAAAGAATTATGTGGGAAGGACAACAGCATGCCGCATGTGGTTTCTTACTCGCAAGGCTCGAGGTAATAATATCGGACACGTGTTGAATCCTGAAATCGCAATTCTTTAATTCTAGTCTTTCCAACCTGTTCCTACAGAAAACGCGGTATATTCACATCAAATGATAGGATTCATGACACCTACATTGTGAACCTTTCTAATCGAGTTGTAATGCAGGGAGATGAGTTATCCCATTGCGATTATGATGATATTATTTAGTCATGAATGCGTAGGCCTATGTATGTATGTATGTATGTATGTATGTATGTATGTATGTATGTATGTATGTATGTATGTATGTATGTATGTATGTATGTATGTATGTATGTATGTATGTATGTATGTATGTATGCATGCATGCATGCATGCATGCATGCATGCATGTATGTATGTATGTATGTATGTATGTATGTATGTATGTATGTATGTATGTATGTATTTATGTATGTATGTATGTATGTATGTATGCATTTATGTCTGTGCACTTGTTATAGCGCCTCTTCAAGATTTCTATCCAAAGGCGCGCCTATACAGCGTGGATACTTTCACTCCCAAGGCCATGAGCAATTACGAGTGAAGGACTTGTTCACGGTCCGTACGCGGTAGCTTTAGATGAATTCGAACCCGAAACTTTCCGGCTCAAATGCACCGAAAATACCCGTACTGTAAAATACCCCCTACTCCCCATAATGTAGGCCAATATATCTCTTGTGTAGGTTTGATCTTATCTTACACTATATTATAAGCTTATAGCAGGAGCATATTAGGACTACAAAATGAAGTGGTCTATATTAGCATCGGCCAAGTGCGCATGCACATAATATGCATCATATGCTTGCTCGCTAACTACCATAATTATAAAGCACCAATAATAATAATAAAGAGATAATTGGCGCCAAAATGACCCTTGCTGCACACGTAGAAGGAACGCCGTTGATAACTACTTTGGTCCCATTGTTTGAAGCCAATGAATTTGAAACTGTGAGCTCCACTTCCCTCGCCTCCCGTATTGTTTTCCTATCGAATTCACGGCAGCGCCTTATCCTCTCCACACCTCCCACCCAGTCTGTGACTGACGGGCCTCGATGGCAAGTTACTGTTGGCCCGACAGTCGCTCAGACCATGGCAAAGTAGAGGAAGAATCTAGTTAGCCAACGTATATAAGACGAGTATACCACTAGTGGCCCACCACCGGATGAGGCAGGCTGTCTGGGCGTATACCGATGACCCATTGTTTGCGAGTTGAAGCCAATGAATTTGAAACATGGGATGCGCTGCGGCCTCCTCTCCTCTCCCCTCGCCTCTTGTCTCCCTAATGAATTCACGACAGCACCCTACCCCTCCAAGCCCTCCACCCAGACTTTGACTGGCCGCAGGACCCAGTTTGGCCAAGTCTGTGATACACAATGGCAGACGTTGGACCCACATCTCGCCTACATCTCGTTGGCCTATTTACGTTGGCCCTCGAAGGGCCTCCATGGGAAGACTTATTCTTCGATAATCAATGAGATGGTGGCACATTGGGGAAGGCCCATACTTAACCGACCCCTACAAAATAAAGATGCTTTTCATCAGTGGGCCCCCATAGGTGCGACGAGGCAGGCTGTCTGGGCGTATAGTCGGCTACCATATATATTCGAGCTTACCTTGAAGGACCTTGTTAATTATTTGTTTGTGTTAGGCTATTTGAGACTCATACATCGTCCGTCGGTCAAAATGAAACGTCGATCTGTCCGCCTGCGCGTTAGATGCGTTGTTTGCATTAGTTTCATTAATTCAATTCAGCAGTAGATTGTATTTCTATCACAGTTTTGAAAGTAGTAGTTCGATTTTCATGCCGTTTGATGTATTCGATACAGGATATAGCCATGCATTGACCAGCAAAATTGCAGAAGAATAAATTAATGGTTACTAAGGACTTACCCGACACAAATGTTCCGAAACTTTAAGCTCGATTTTCTCAATTGTAATGATTTAGCAAATTGCAGATTCAAATGAGTATAACTTCAGTTAGAAATAAGATATTTTCATTCTGTAAAAAGTATTTTGAAGAAAAATATCTGTAGAATATGAATAAATAAAAAGGTCCATAACCGTCATGTGACGGGAAATCATCCCCCCGTCACAAATTACGGCAGATGGGATTTTAAAACATTGTATAAGTGGTGGTTCTCACACAGATCACAAGTCTTCTGAACCACCGTAAACCCTGTTATAGGCCTATTATTATTATATTAGAACTCTCTGCCCAGGCCTATATTTTTTATAGGCACATTAGGTGCATGACATTGACAATGGGAGTCCAGCTACATTGTCATAGACTCATAGTACCTTTAATTGGTCCTGCTGGAATAAGGCGACGCCATCAGATTCTGTCCAGTCCATGAATTCATCTTTAGTAAATCCGAGAGTGTGTACTGTGTACCCGTTTGTCTTTGTTTTTGTTCCTTGAAGTGTCAATTTTAGTCAATTTTTTAAAGTTTATAATAATTATCTAAACTAATTTTCATAGGTAGGCCTAAGAATTTTCTGTTCAATTGTTTTCTTAAAGTTGGCCGTGTTACATCTTTAAATCTAATGCACTTAGGTGGCCCTGGCTAGCGGAACCTTCGGCCCCTTTTGGGTCTTCTGTGTAAACTGATAAAATTTATTATAACTTCGAAATCACGATGTAATTACGACCTGTTCGATGTTGGTTTGCCCATTGAGATGTACGATATATAATAATATAAAATATTTATTATATAATACATCTCTATGGGTTTACCGAATAAAATGTTGTTATGTTATATATTATCTATGGTCGTCAGAGCGCGTCGCACGACTTCCGATCACGTGAGTTTGAGATAAATATAGCGCAAAATGTCGAGTGGCGTTAAATGTCATGACACTGGGTCGGACTGTAATTAAGTTACTATCGAGATTTGTGTCAGTTTATTTAAATTATTATTATTAATCTACTGGAAAGTGTTCAAAGGGGTCGTTATCTCCGAGAATTAAAGGCGTGTTGTTGCTAAAAAGGTAAGTCTTGTCTGTCAACTAGATAGGCTACCTGTTTCGGAAAACCTGCTTTGCTTTCTCGTTTTAGCTTGTTGCTTGCAACCTCCTGCCCTGCTTGCAAAGTTTTCCAAGCAGTAATTTTGCTGAGTGATGCAGGCTAGCATGATTTATGGCATCGTGCATCAATGACATATTATGGCACAGGATTACAAACTCCTTATTTAACGTCGTTGCCCACGTTTTTTGAACGATAATCGGGGTTCAGAGAAATTGGTAGTGTAACCATCTCGGTTTTAAAATATACGGGTTTTCTCAGAATGGCAGATTGATGAATGATTTACCTGATTATGTTTGCAAAGCCAAATATTGCCTCTGGACATTTAAAACTTATTTAATATTGGAAACAGAATTTGAAGTAGGGCAAGATAAGTTTTCATTCAGTGGAATTACATTTTTGAAAATTTGTTGGAAGTGGTTGTCACTTCCATTATAAAATGGAAATAGGCTGATTAGAATACTCATGGTTCTAAGCATCATGTGGTAAGCTTATAAGTTGGTGACATCGCGTTGTAGTCCTCCATAACTGTACAATTTCCAGCAATTACCACATGATTATTTTCGTATCTAAGAGACAATTTATTGCAGCTTATGAAAATCTGGACATGTCTACACTGAGATGGTTCTATAGGGCAGTCTACAAAGAGGATTTTTTGTGATCAGTGGCTTCTTTATTATATTTCTGTTCATAAGAGTTTATCTTATATATAAGCTGGTTTATAGCAAGTTTGTTAAATTTGTTTGTTTCATTGCTGCCAGAACTACTTGAAATGGGAGATGAGAAGAAACCAGCGGAAGTGGACGATGCTGACGCCTTTGATGACTTGTTTCTGGTCTTACAGAAAGACTTGACTGACGCAAGCTTGATAGATGAAGAGACAACAGATGCATTTAAATGGTTTAAAAGGGTGAGGTATTTTATCTGGAAAGTTACATCCAACTTCATATGCTTTTATTTAAATTTTCTGTTTGACTTTCAGATATTAATATTTGCTTGTGTACACCATTTTATATGTAACTATTCAACTGGATTTCTTGTGCACAATAATTTTGGTAATATAAGATGAAGTTATGTAATGTTGAGACCAGGGTTTCAATTCCAAACCTTGAGGGGAAAAGATGTTTGCTTTGCTTGTGCCTCTGCAGTCAACATGAGTGTAAAATGAATACAGATTATGAACTTGGTGTAAATCAAATAATGGGGGAGTGGACTGGCCACTCGTCAGCACATGTCTATGGCTGCCTCATTTCGCTCAAAAGAAGTGTTCTCACTGTAAATGTAACAAGTAAGTTATAATTCTCTCACAGCTATTTAGTTACCATATTTGTTACACTTTTCTTAAGCCTCTGCACATAATGACATTTTGCAGCAGAGTTTATAAATCTGTATTGACAAGTGTTTTTTTTTTGGTTTAAATGCATTCATCTTGTTTTTACTTTTAACTAAAGGTTAACGAGTACAATGTTCCACATGGCAAAAAGAATCGTGGATTGACAGTTGTACAGTCGTTTCGCTTTCTAGCCGATAGCCATGAACTCACAGAAGATGGGATAAAACGAGCTGGAGTTGTTGGATGGTGTTTAGAATGGGTAATAAAAATTCAAAACTAAGAAAGTCTTATCTTGTGTTTTTGTTCACTGCGTTGCGTTTTCATGAAACTTCTATCGAGTGCTTTTGAGGTTAAGTGATGGTGACTGGCACTTAGAATAGCCATGCCTATGTGAATAAACTAGTACACCTGATTATTGTTATAACTTGCTTTGTTATAGCATGAATTCTAATATAACACAGCAACATGGATCTGAAATTTATTTAAGCTATGGAAAGCATCCTTGTTACAATGTTACATCAAGGTGCTTGATCTGGCTTTAGTGTTTCTTGAAGCAGGTGTGGTTCATTTTTATGGTAATAACTTGACTAACTAGTTCTTCTGGTTGTTTTCAGCTTCAGGCAATGTTTCTAGTTGCTGATGACATCATGGACTCATCTCTGACACGGCGTGGGCAGCCATGTTGGTACAAAGTGGTGCGCACTTTCATGTACTCTAAAAAATTCCTTCGTTGTTCAGCTGCTTTTATGTTCCTTCGTACATATTATTTTTTGGTCCGCTAAAAAAATTAAACTTTTCAAATTTTAATGGTGCCAAAAGCAAAGTTTGAGTAATCAGTGAAATATTTAAGATTGTTTGTTATAACGGTTATACTTTGTGAAGAGCTTCTATTTTTATTTGTTTTTGTCTTTGTATAGGATGGAGTTGGTCTAAAGGCTGTTAATGATTCGTTCTTCCTTGAGACTGTCATTTACTTTTTACTCAGGAAGTATCTGAGAGACAGACCATACTACATGGATATAGTGGATCTGTTTCATGACGTAAGTGCTTTTCCATCAGTTTCAAGGCATGTTGTAATTTTGCACTCACGATATTTTAATCAGTTTTATTGTTGGTTTTTGAGGTGATTGATCGGAAAGTATGGGTAGTGATAAGTTGCATTCTTGTTCAGCGCAACAATAAGGACTACAGATCATATGCACTACAACTATGCAATACAACAACCACAATTTGATATTGCCCTTCTTACAAAGTTCAGAAGTGTAGACACACCTCGGTAGCAGAGATGAAATTATATTTAGGAGCAACCGAGAATGAAAGACAGGGCTTAAGGTCTCTACACATTAGCCGCATCGGACGTGGGTCGAGTCCGTCCTCTCCCATGTTGCAGGCTGACCGCTCTAACCAACCGGCCACTGTGCTTCACATGATATGTAACTATAAAGTCAGTGACCAAGATTATTTAAACGGTTGACTTAAATGTGATAGACAACATTTGTTTATTTTAGCCACTGAATAAGAGTCAAGATCCTGTTTATTTATAAAAGAATTTATGAAAGAATAATTTTTTAAATTGTAGACGACGCTGCAGACTGTCACAGGTCAGACGTTGGACTTGATAACTGCTCCAACAGATCATGTTGACTTCACGCTGTACACGCTGAAGAGATACAAAGCCATCGTCAAATATAAGACGGCTTTCTATAGCTTCTGTCTGCCTGTTGCCTGTGCCATGTACATGGTAAGAGACTGACTCCACCTCCCCATATAAATTTAGGTAACTGCACAGCTGTAGAATCTTGTGCATTTTTTCATTTTTATTATCTTTATGTTGCTGTTTGCGTAAGTGATGTTTTAGTTTCTTATAACTGTATGATTTTATTGTAAAATTATCTGGCAAAAATAATAGATTGCGTTGACCTCATCTAGATAAACTGAATTTTTTGCGCTAGGATGTGAGAATGTGTTTTACCATGTAACTATTTAATTCTGTCATTTAATGCTTTGCTCCGTAATATTTGGCTATTTCTCAATGTCTTGCTCTGCTTCACAGCATTAACAGGTAACAGCATTTTGTTACTGGGCATTTTTAGGCTGGCATCAAAGATCAACAATCTCACGAAGAAGCAAAGACAATTCTTCTTGCAATGGGTGAATTTTTCCAGATACAGGTTAGAATAAAGTGACAAGTTGTTCTGGATTGTTATAAATAATACTAAGACAGTTACTTTTGCCAGTACTTTTACTCCAGTTCTATTCAGTTTGTAGAAAAAGTTAGAGATTTATTTTTAATATTACATTGGAGTTTGCTGAAGGTTCTTGCTTTTATTAGGGTGTCAAATAATTTACTCGTACCTAATGTGTACATTTAAGAAAAATTTTAAGAAATCGTGTTGGGTCATATAAATATTTAGAGGTAGGTTTTTGCACTCAAAAGTTTATCTTGAAATGTTTTAGTGATATATAAATGCATCACTGTAAAGTTGAGCAGAGATCTGTTTCAAACCTAGTTATATCCGAGTGACGGGTGGTTCTGCTGACTGAGGGTTGTATATCAGGCTTGATCATCTTTGGTCTGCCCCTCAAATGCTACAACCAGTTATAGAGCAAATGAACTGTTATTGCAAACCTATGGCGTCAATGTTTCTGTGATTGGATTAGTAGCTTCTCAACTTATATAGTGTATTTTCTTCAGGTTTTCTACTTGCACTTTAAAATAATTGCAGTTCTATAGCTAATATTTGAAAATGGTTCAGTACATTTACAGGTAACCTGAAATAATTATATAGATATGTGAGTTGCTAAATGTGCTTGTTGAACTATGTAGATATGATGTCTGATATAGATTCACATTTTGGGCTGGTGTTGTGTTCTTGTGCAAGACCAGGCTGTTGACCTTCATAGCTGAGATGGAAGGTTGATTGGAGGCAACGCTGAAATTGGTTGGACCTGACAAGATACTGTTTTGTTAATGTAGGATGACTTTCTTGATGCCTATGGAGATCCAGCAACAACTGGTAAGGTCGGCACAGATATTGAGGAGAACAAGTGCAGTTGGTTGGTAGTACAAGCTCTGCTTGCAGCAAACAAAGAACAAAAGGCTATTTTGCAGGTGGGTTAAGCTTTCGTAAGAAGTGCATAGAAATTTAGGAAATTTAGCTCACAGTCATTTTGCTGTTGCTCTTCATTGTGGAAATGCTTTGATGGTTCCTGCACCAACGACTTCTTATAACATGCTTTATCACAATGCAGATTCTGTTGTCTTGAGGTCCGAGACATGAATCGTTAATTCAGCTATATATAAGAGAATGAAATTGTTCTAACCTTCAGCTGGTTCTTGATATGGCCTGCAACGACAGTGTTAGGCCTATAATTATCATCCCAAGATTCAGCCATGTCGCTGAATATACATCTATGTGGGATGTTTTTGCTTTGGCTACCTCGTGCAGAAATTTAAAAAAATTAAGGTGCGTATGTGCATGATTTATAAGATGAAGAGTACATACTTATCTTAAAAGAAAGGTCCTAAAATTGTTGTTGTGTACAACCAACTGCTTTGTGTTTTTGTTTCAAGGAGAATTATGGTCGTCACGAGAGTGAATGCGTAAGAAGGGTGAAGGAGGTTTATGCTGAATTGAAACTTCTGGAGCTGTATTCCAGTTTCGAAGAAAGCAGTTACTCTGAACTCCTGAGTCTCATCGATAAAATGACTGTTCCTCTGCCAAAGGAACTGTTTAAAGTAGTGGCGAGAAAGATCTACAAACGACAGAAATAGGAAATCTTTGGCCAATTTATTGTCAACTTATTCTAGGGCAGGACAATAAATTTTCTGTATTTCATTGCTCTTCATTGGTATTGGGTGATTTTGTAGACTGCCTGCACATGTGAACTTGGTTTCATCTGTATGTTATTTTTTGCTTCAATGGTCATTGTTGGTGTCAGCATTATCAATGACCTTCGTGCAAGCTCCCATGTCGATAGTCCTAGATGCCTACTCGGGTTCACTCCATGCACTAAGAGCGCACGGGTTACCATCATTAGCACTCCAAAGGGTGGCGGGGCGATAATCACGGCGCATCTTTCATATGTGGCTCCACCTGGTGAGGCTTTGCTACAACAGAAGTTTGTTGCAGGATTAAGCTGCTCTAGACTATAGATTACAGAGAATCAGATACTTACTATCAACGACCATGGGAATTGAGTAGACGATTTGGTAAGGCAGAGAAGACACTTGCAGATGATGATCAGGAACGAGAACCATGTGCTCCAGGGAGAAGTGCAAAAACTCATTTTCGTCTTAGACCGCTTGATTTTAAGATCTCAACAAATTACAATAGGAATGATATAGCAAGAGTTTTATTATGGAAAATAGCAGACAAACTTTTCCTATGATAAAATTATAGTAAAAACAATGTTATTTTTTATATACCGGTAACCTATACCTGGATGTGGCGTGACATCTAGAATAGTCATTAAATAAGATAGAAATGATCATGAGTGGTTGTTCAGCTCTAATTTTATTATTTAACTAATTTACTTTATATTGGAATATGTGATATCCTTCATTAGGTAAGTAAATGTAAATTGCTTGTAAACTGAAATTTCGGCATATGAAGTTAAATATTCATATCTTTTTATCCGTTCAACTTTGTCTCATGAAATTTTGGAATCATATTCTCAATTGGTCCACTTCTCTAAATATTTGGAAAATTTTAGATTGATATGTCTTCAGGTATTAGAGATATATGCAAAACAATTTGGCTTAGTTTTTTTTAAACCACGGTGTAGATGAAGGAATTGTCTCCAAAATCTCTAAGTTTGCTGACGACACAAAACTATGCGCAAAGGTGAACAACGAGGAGGAAGCCAACATCCTAAGAAATGACTTGGAAAGACTGTACAAATTAAGTGGTCTGAAGACTGGAATATGCTATTCAAGATAGATAAATGTGTAGTGATGCACATGGGAAGAAAGAACATTGGGTTTTGAATATGGAATGGGAGACGGGAAACTAAGAACATCAGATTAGGAAAAAGATCTGGGAGTCATTATGCACAAAAGTGCAAAACCATCAAGGCAATGTAGAGAAGCAGCGAACAAGGCAAATAAGGTTCTAGGACATATAAAAAGAACAGTGGTCAGCAGAGGAAAAAACATCATCCTGAAGTTATTTAAAACTCTTGTCAGACCCCACTTAAGTTAGAGTACTGTGTTCAAGCATGGAGTCCATATACACAGCACGACAAGCAAGTGCTGGAAAAGGTGCAACGTTGAGCAACTAAGATGATCAGAGGATATGGAACTTTAACGTATGAAGAGAGATTGGTAAAATGTGGATTGACAACACTGGAGAAACGAAGATGCAGAGGAGATTTGATTGAAACATACAAGCTGATGACGAACAAAGAAGTGACACCTTATTGAAGATTTTTTCAGTTGGCTGACAGTAGGTACAGGTTTAAGAGGTCACCAATATAAGTTATTCAGACAGTCCGAGGGTGACATCAAGCAAAGTTTTTTCAGCAGCAGAACAGTGAAGGCCTGGAACGAGCTGAGTGAAGAGTCAGTGTCGGTGGATACACTCATAAAATTCAAGGAGAAATTAGGGCAGATGGGATTTTAAAACATTGTATAAGTGGTGGTTCTCACGCAGATCACAAGTCTTCTGAACCACCGTAAACCCTGTTATATTATTATTATATTAGAACCCTCTGCCCAGGCCTATATTTTTATAGGCACATTAGGCGCATGACATTGACAATGGGAGTCCTCAGTCCAGTTACATTGTCATAGACTCATAGTACCTTTACTTGGTCCTGCTGAAATAAGGCGACGCCACCTGTCCAGTCCATGAATTCATCTTTAGTAAATCTGAGAGTGTGTAGGCCTACTGTGTACCCGTTTGTCTTTGTTTTTGTTCCTTGAGGTGTGTGCCCTCTTTAGTCAATTTTTTAAGTTTATAATATCTAAACTAATTTTCATAGGTAAGAATTTTTTGTTCAATTGTTTTCTTAAAGTTGGCCGTGTTACATCTTTAAATCTAATGCACTTAGGTGGCCCTGGCTAGCGGGACCTTCGGCCCCTTCTTTTGGGTCTCCTATGTAAACTGATATAACTTCGAAATCACGATGTAGGCCTAATTAGGCCTACGACCTGTTCGATGTTGGTTTACCCATTGAGATGTACGATATAGGGGCCTATGTAAAATATTTATTATATAATACATCTCTATGGGTTTACCGAATAAAATGTTATGTTATATATTATCTATTTAGGGGGGGGGGGCGGTAGAGTAATGGTTAACACGCTGGCCAAGAGTGCGATAGGTAGCAGGTTAGGGGGGCCGGTAGAGTAATGGTTAACACGCTGGCCAAGAGTGCGATAGCTAGGTAGCAGGTTCGAGCCCCCGTTGGGCGCATTTGATTTGTAGGCTGCTATTAGCGCCATTGTAATTGCAAAGCTGTCTGCTCAGTTGGTAGTTAAGCTTAATTAAGATTATTGCATAACTTGTAAAATTAATGTAAAGAGCAGTGCGTCTTGCAGGCGTTTCAATAAAGAAAAGATATTATATTATTATTATTATCTATGGTCCAGTCAGAGCACGACTTCCGATCACGTGAGTCTGAAATAAATATAGCGCAAAATGTCGAGTGCGTTAAATGTCATGACTCATGACACTGGGTCGTACTGTAATTAAGTTACTATCGAGATTTGTGTCAGTTTATTTAAATTATTATTATTAATCTACTAGAAAGTGTTCAAAGGGGTCGTTATCTCCGAGAATTAAAGGCGTGTTGTTGCTAAAAAGGTAAGTCTTGTCTGTCAACTAGATAGGCTATCTGTTTCGGAAAACCTGCTTTGCTTTCTCGTTTTAGCCTGTTGCTTGCAACCTCCTACACTGCTTGCAAAGTTTTCCAAACAGTAATTTTGCTGAGTGATGCAGGCTAGAATGATTTATGGCACCGTGCATCAATGACATATTATGGCACAGGATTACATACTCCTTATTTAACGTCGTTGCCCACATTTTTTGGACGATAATCGGGGTTCAGAGAAATTGGTACAACCATCTCGGTTTTAAAATATACGGGTTTGCTCAGAATGGCAGATTGATGAATGATTTACCTGATTAATTATGTTTGCAAAGCCAAATATTGCCTCTGGACATTTAAAACATATTTAATATTAGAAACAGAATTTGAAGTAGGGCAAGATAAGTTTTCATTCAGTGGAATTACATTTTTGAAAATATGTTGGAAGTGGTTGTCACTTCCATTATTAAATGGAGATAGGCTGATTAGAATACTCATGGTTCTAAGCATCATTTGGTAAGCTTATAAGTTGGTGACATCGCGTTGTAGTCCTCCATAACTACAATTTCCAGCAATTACCACATGATTATTTTCGTATCTAAGAGACAATTTATTGCAGCTTATGAAAATCTGGACATGTCTACACTGAGATGGTTCTATAGGGCAGTCTACAAAGAGGATTTTTTGTGATCATTGACTTCTTTCTATTATATTTCTGTTCGTAAGAGTTTATCTTATATATAAGCTGGTTTATAGCAAGTATGTTAAATTTGTTGGTTTCATACTGCGAAAACTGCTTGAAATGGGAGATGAGAAGAAACCAGCGGAAGTGGACGATGCTGCCGCCTTTGACGACTTGTATATATATATACCAAGCCGGGCATTAATTTTACGGGGTCAGGCAGACAGAATCATCTCTAGTATAGGCCTACCATCATAGTTGATTGGAGGCTGGACACAGAGAGGTGACGTGTGGACCACATGACCACCAGTTTAGCGGGCTAACGGAGAACTATTGAGATGTTGGTGCAAGGAGGGTGTAGCCTATGTCAAATAGATGCTCTTTATAATCTGCTGGTGTTCCATGTACATTGTTGAAATCCGACTGTATAGAGGGAGATGCGATAGTAACCATGGTTAAGAAAGCCATTTCTTACTTCTGAGCTAAAGTGAAATATGAAAACTACTGTTATTGTGTTTAGCAATAGCCTACATAGACGACTTCTATTAATAGAACTTTAAAAACCAAACAGAATGAGGAAAGACGCCACAAAAAACTGAAAAAAGCAACGAAAAAAGAAATTTTTTCATGGAAACAGTTCTGGTTTTTTGTCAAAACATTGACAATCTCTATATTCATGTCCTATGATGATTTTGTCCTTGGATTGGTGCTCTTCGGATCAAAAATCATATGTAAACGGCACTAGCCTATATATAGGCCTATATATATATATATATAATGCGACATGTATTTGCATCAATGTCTTTGACGCAGGACGCCATTTTTAAGCCACCATTTTGAGTTCTAAAGACAATTTCCAATGGTTCCGATGCTTAGACCTAATAATTAAAACTGTTTATTATATAAAAAAGACAAGAGGAAGACCAAGAACAATGCTACTGGACTGGATGATGACGACAAAGGACGGTTACAGAGGGCTAAAGATGGATGCACAGAACAGATATGCGTGGCGTCATTGGACATATGAACCTGCCTGACGGCAGAGAACCAAAGAAGAAGAAGATTATATAAAATATTGTTTGAAAAAAATTAATTTGATAAAAACTTGTTGTGGAATTTTTGTGTGTGCATGTAATTGAAAGTGATGAATTCTCTGTTATAATTATTTGCTCTATTTCTTCCTCTTAGGCTCTTCCTGTGTTCTACCTTTCTTGCTGTTGTTGGTATAATATGCGGATTGAATGTTCAGCCTGTGACTCATAGAGTATGTATGTATGTATGTGCACTTGTTATAGCGCCCCTTCAAGCTGTCTACTCAGAGGCGCTCCCGATGCAGAGCGGACACTGCATCGGAGTTTCACGCCGAAGCGCTGAGCAATTGTAAGTGAAGGACTTGCCCAAGGTCCTTACGCGGGGAGGTGGATTCGAACCTCGGACCTTCCGGCTCAAAGGCAACGACGCCACCACCAGACCACCGCGCCCCAGAGTGTGGATTCAGTCCTTTGCCTAGGTGGTCACTGTGTAGGGAATTCTGGGGCAAGTTCTTCACTTACAATTGCTAATCACCAACAATGATCTGTCACTTCAGAACTTTAGAAAGAGGGCATCTGTCACCTCAGAACTTTAGAAAGAGGGCAATATCATATATAGGCATAGTTGAATTATGCATGGTGTGTCAGCGTTTGCGTATACATATGTAATTATGTATCTACTATCATTGATACAAACCTCGCACGTAGGCCTATAATACCAAAAATAAACTGATGGCATAAATCTGCTCACAATCGTCAGTGTGAAAGAGTAGAATTTATATAGGCCTACAGACAAGCAATGAATGTCAAAATTTTAGGAACAATTAGGAGCATTATCAGTATCAATAGGCTATTCATAACGCATTTTGGTTGCTGAATTATCCTTTTTTATTTACTGCTTGCAAATTCTCATACACGTGCCTCAATAGCCCACCTGACAGTAAGTTGCCTTCAGCTATCCTAAAATTGCCTTCCAGTTAACTTCACCTTGCCTTAATTCCAATTGACTTAGGCTACAGCTTTCATTCGGTCGTGAACTTGTGATTAATCAGCCTTCGAAAGTTGGCTGATTAATTTATGATACCTTTTAGTCACTGCCCTTCTATGTGAATTCTGGTACAACACTTTTGTTTTTTTATGCAAATAGGTGTTGTTGATATAATAATATTAGGCTATATTATTTCTTCCAATTATAATAAGCTTTCCTTATCACAAACAGACAGGGTGAGAAATGCCGGGGGGGTTCAACCCCCCAGTCTCTCTTAGGACCCCCCCCCCAGTTCAGTCTTCAGTGCACACCCCAGGGGGGTTGTCTCCAACCCCCCAGTTTTCAGTTGCGCCAGTGCAACATAGCATTAAATGATTCACAAAGAAGAAGAGCAGTTTTTCCATGGTGTATGGTAATGGTGGAGCTAGACTGCTAGAGTCTAATGCTTAATGGTGTGCGGAAGCGGAAAGGGGAACCGTTGTCGCTTCATGCATAGGCCGAGGACCCCGGTATTAAAGGCGTAGCCTGGACGATTACCTGTCTATTGCCATATACAACAGTTGGTCTACTGCATGCAGCAAATATCTATCAAGTTGATACTCTCACAGCACTTAAAAAGCCAACAGAGTTTGATTATTAAGCATTTAAAGTGACTCTGCAATGTTTTTAGGCCAGATTACATGTTCTTGTATTAGCACATGCACAAGCACAACACAGCGACACAGTCAAAGTAAAAAAACAAGAAGCAACCGCAGTGCACACACCAAGAGTGAATAGTACAGTGTTATTATACACACAGCAACTAACATTCCGGTTATAATAATGATAATAAAAATGCATAAAATAGGCATAAAAATGAAAATTGTTATTAATAATAATAATATTCGTTCATTTTCAAACTGATACAACACATTGTGATTACAATTTGTAGTATGAATGAATGATCACAAGTTATTACATCCATGGACCATGGTCGACTTTACCTGTAGGCAGCCATGCAAGGTATCCATAATGTCCTGAAATCAATTTGCCAATGTCATCTGCCGAATGGAAGGATGAGCGGACCAAGCAGCAGTTTCCTCACTTCTGTGATGAGGTGCTGGTGAGCTTGGCCAGTTTGCGTTTTTTGGCCGACGAATGGCCAGATTGACCCGACAGTTCATTTGCTTTGTTCGTGAACTCTTTGGCTAAGTTCTTAGCCACGCAGTTAAAAAACCGCCGGGCAATCAAAGGCAGCAAATCGTGGCCACCAGTACACACGTCCTCGCCTTGAAACTGATCTACGAAGTTGCCGGTGTAAGAGGCGCGATCCATCATTTTGCAGAACAGTGATCTTTGAGAGGAGCTGGAGAGGAATAGTTGCATCATTTCTGGTGTTGACCTCACTTCTTCCCAGACTCTCCAGCAGAGAACGGCCACCATGAACGCGAAATCAGTTGGCTTTGAGAGACCACCACGATTAATGCTATCCAGGAATATCGTGGAGGTTCACGATTTGTGACAGCTTTGTGAGTGAGCCACTGACCAGGTCTTTGAACTGTGTCATATTGACCAATTTCTCCTCAATACTGACAGCTACAGACAGATTGGCCTTAACAGTAACTGATGCCTTAATCTTAGGCACATCATCTGTCACTTCAAGAATGTAGATGAAGAGGCTCTGATCGATGTGGGTCATTGTGAAGCCCTGAGGAAGAGTAGTTTCCTTCTGCAAGCGGTCGGCGATTTCAGCTGTTGTTAATTGTGAAATATCATCCGCAGCTAGGAAAGACTCTTCCATTTGCTCGAGGACACTCGCTTCATGCTCCAGTCTGCTGCTCGTTGTGGCTCTCACAGTTGTCCTTGGTGCCACACCTGTGTTTGTCAGGTACCGAGGAGCATTTGGAAGGATCGAAGGGACAGCGCCATCCTTCAGATATCGCCGGAAAAGTTGTTTGTCGTCTCCTTTTCTCCGTTGCTTGTTGGTGTCCCTACTTGCCTCAACGAAATCGACTTCTCGGAAATGTAGCGAACAGAGCTTTGAATGTTTGGTCGGCACAAAGTCTTCTCGCCGTATCGCACGAACCCATCTGTCGCATAAGTCCTTGTCCTGAATGGGAAAGGCATGGTACGACAGCTTTGAATCTCCTCTTGTGCCAGTATCATCAAGTGTGGATTTTTGGGATTTATACCCACTCCGACAACCATACGCTGCACAGTTCACCATGCTTACATGAAATGTATTCTACAGACAAATTGAACACAACACAAGAACCATGCTGAATGATCTAAATACAATATCGAAATTACTGTTGTGAAGGCGAAGCTTTTCGTGTCTGCTGTCTCCATTATATTTGTCATAATAATTATGAAAGCAAACTAGTCTAATGCACACAACATAAAATAACAGAGTACTATATCTATAAGCCCCAGTCTCTTCAATATCCAGAAGGTAAATCAACTGGAGAAGATAGGCTGCCTATAATTATTATACTGCACATAAGCCAACTGAAAGAGAACAGAATGAAAGCACAGACAAAGTCAAACAGAAACATGGAGTAAGACTAATTCAAATGTAGGACAAGCAGCCAAGGAAGTTAGTTCAACAAGAACACTTCTAGTTAAAACTAGTGATGAACTTATAGAATGCTGACAAGTTTGGGGAAATGAATACTGGTTTAAAGTACTGTATATTATCTACACTCTTATATTTGACATTCAGCAGCCCTAATTGACAAACAGCAGCTTTTAAGCTCATCCACACTATTACCAAAAACTGGGTCACCCATTCCAATGGTTGGATGATAACAGTACAGTTAAGCAAATATGGTTAGAATTACCCTGCAGATCAGAAGTTTATAAACGCCATCGGCAGCTGTAACAATATGAATGCTGATTAAAATATTAGTCTCAGCATGTCATCATATTTTTAATTACTTACCAAACTAAAGAGTTTATGTGTCTAACAAAAGTTAATTCTTAAGAAAGTAACAATAATATTACTACATGTACAATTGTACATCCAGCGTACTACTGCCGGCTGCATTAAACTTTGAACTCATTCTGTGTACAGCCTCCACTGCCTGCATGCACCCAAGTAGATCAACTGTTGTATATGACTCACATCTATAGAGCCTCTGGTAAGCGTCCACGCGCTACGCGCTTATACCGGGGTCCTCGCATAGGCGTACTCAATGGCTAGCCTAGCCTACTTGTCACTTGTCAGAGGGCTCTGAACTTCCCACCCACTTTTCGGAGAACTAGAACTCCGCATTATGCATATGGCACGCATGGTGACTCATCCGGCATCATGTAGGGTCGATCCAGGGAGGAGGGAAGAAGGAGTTATGACTGAAAGCTGTGCAGCCATGGCAGAGGTGTTGATCGTCCAAGGGCTCCTATATTCATCCAGACCTCTATGGGTCATCCAACTGTTGGGGGGGGGAGAACATCAGAGCAGTACTATCAAATTACCGCTAATGGAACCTTTGTTTTCCCAAGCCGACCAAAGTTGGCTTTGACCTTAGGAAGGGGTCCGCAAGTCTTGTATGATAGGTTATCTCCAAAGATGGTGGTCTGAGAAGGAATGTGACCCACGGTATATCATCCGATACGACAGCTGTGAAATATACATGTATAGAGACTAACATAATCTGCCACATACATGTTGTACGTGCCAGAGTGGAAGTATAGAGCCTGATACTAGTCTATATCAGTTTACACGGAGTGAAGGAGATTTGGAGACCCGCGTGTATAAGCATACATGGGATTATAAATAAAACGCAAGACTACGCTAGGCGGCTGCTGTTATAGTTAAACGTAGGCCTATAAATGCAAATTATCGATGTGGTTAAAAAGAGCCTTCCTCAATTTTGTTTCTCAAAATGGATGCTTAAAAATTCCGATGGCCTATGAAAATGTCGGCATTTGTGATGACGATTAGCAAACCGGAATAAGCAGAGGCTGCGAGAAGGGTGCACTTTCTGCTGGATCAATTTGATCATAGGCCTACGTGGGCCTACATAAAGGTATGCGATGTGAATCATTAATATTATGGCTTCCGGGTCTCATTGATCTTATAACCGTCGATTATTTTAAATGTCCATTATTTGTTGTATTTCTTGATCATTACCTCTGGTTTGCATATTATATTTCTCTGCCAAATGCAGCTATTGCCTCAGAGGACATAAAATATCTCAGAAATTTTTTATGCAGAAGGGGCGGGGCGTTATACATATAACAAGTGCTCATACATGCATACATACATACATACATACATGAATACATACATGCATACATACATACATACATACATATATACATACATACATACATAAATGCATACATGTACATACATACATAAATGCATACATGTACATACATACATGCATGCATGCATACATACATACATACATATATATATACATATATATACATATATGCATTATACATACAAGCATACAAACATACATACACGTACATACTTACATGCATACATACATACATACATACATACATACATACATACATACATACATACATATATACATACTTACTTACATATTGACATTAGCTTCCAATATTATGCAAAAAAATGTTAACTATGCGTGGCTCAAAGTCTGACCCCCCCCCCCCCGTCTTTTTTCGACAATTCTCACACTGCAAACAGATGTCAGTTTCAATCACACACACAGAGGGCGTTCTAAGTCTTAGGCTACCGTATTTAAAAAATACGACAAGGATCACGAATTCACGATAAGCTACTTGGATTTCATATACGTTAGCTAAGAGGATTAGCGTCAACCACTTCCTTTATCCAGGGCCTTCCAAGGCTTGGGACTGCTGGCACCGTCAGAGTGCGAACAGCGATGGAGTTTGTCGCCCCAGAACCCTGTGCCCAGAACTAGGCCTATAATTTTGCAGGCACATTAGGCGCATGACATTGACATTGTCATCAGTGATTCCGTTAGTGTGCGTCTGTGCGTCCCGGACGCACAAATTCTGATACCGGACAGGGGCGGATGCTGGGAGGGGCCAATCCGGCCATGGTACCCCATTTAAAACTGCCATGGGACGTGGCCCCCCATTTGGTCCGAAATTAGCAATACGAATATGGGTACAATATCGGATATTGGCCCCCCCCCTATTCGGAAAATTGCATGGGACGTAGCCCTCCGCTCGGTTTTCAAGTTGAGGACTAAAAAAAAGTCATCAACTTTTTTTGGCGGATGAAATGTTTTTCCGAAAATTTTGGCAGATGACTAAAAAAAGGTCATCAACTTTTTTGGCGGATGAAATGGGTATTATTTTCCCGAAAATGTTGGCAGATGACTAAAAAAAAACTTTTTCTTAGAAATTTTCTTGGTTTTCTCAGGATTTTGGCCCCCCCCCTTGAAACAGTTCTGAATCCGCCACTGATACCGGACGCACAAAAATAAAGGCGGTGCGTCCATGCGTGGACGCACCAAAGTTGTCGATGGACGCACAAATAAATTAACGATGCGTCCATGGGACTCCAATAAAAAATACGGTGGGGTCCGTATAATATTGTCACTGTCTCAGTTTATGCATTGCATATAAATTTTCGTATACACTGACCTATAAAGACTGATGTATATTTCATTTCCGAGTTGTTAGTGAGTGACGCAGCCTACATAGCCTACATGATGATGGTGATGATGGTTCTCTGCCCGAAGGCAGGTTCATTGACTTTACGCCCCTGGGGATGAGATGAGTGAGGTGGTTCCCCGTTGTCTTCCCCACAGACAATGATGGGTAAGCAACTTGCCCAAGGTCGCTCCGCAGGGGCTTGCGCCCATGCGTCCCACACATGCTAGCCCGAGATATCTGAATCTCTATATGTCAACTCCCAGCCCGGGGTTTGAACCGCAGTCCGTTGCAACCAACAGACGTATGCCGCTCTCGCTTATCGGTGTAGCTAACTAACATAGCATACAATCTAGCTAGGCCTAAATATGTCATAATAGGCTATAGCGTTCCCATAATGCGTTCCTGGCTTAAAAGTAATGACCGTCGTTGTAGGCTATAGATCTTATAATCAGGAAAAAGAAAATGCTAAAATGCTTTACTTGAAAAGTGGAAATTATCGTCGAGAAGATTGCGTTGCTTATCGGCTGGTGTCAAAATTTGTTTCCTGTGTAGACCTATTTTGAAATGATTGATGTCGTTGTGAGCTACAATATCGCATTTTCGCTAACAAATGAATGTTTTATAGCTGCTCGAGATCGATTTTAGCTAAATTAACTTTTGTAAAAGGGGGGTAGAGGTAATTTGTAGCCTACGTAGGCTACGCGTGCATGTGGGGGCTCTCAAAATGTACGAGTTGCAATAGAATGAGCAGGTTAAAATACGATTTTTTGCTTCTAACGTAATAACGGTTGGGCCCTTTGTTGCCTATAGGCCTAATATAAGAAGTTCGGAATTTTTTACATTTAGCCTACTATGGCCCGATGGGACTCCAAAAATGGATGGGCGTGGAGTCCATGACTCTTATCCATTTGGCGTGGACTCCAATTTTTTTATGTCATGACTCCAAGAATTGAGACCTTAACGGAATCACTGATCGTCATTGACTCATATTGGTCCTCGGCTGGTGCTGGTCACTGCTGGAATAAGGCGACGCCATCTGTCCAGTCAGAGCGCGACTTGGATGGATGGATCCGATTTGACCAGGGTCTATGACAACAGAGGCCGTTACCCTGGACAGAAATTTGCTCGGCATATTACAGCACTTTGAGCAAGGTAGCCTACTAGACCAGTGTTTTAGCGCGACTTTCGATCACGTGAGTCTTAATGACATTGTATGAGCAGCGTTGCCACTCTTTGGGTTTTTTCACAAGATCTTGGTTTTTTTATTCGAACTTGGGAAATGGGGTTTTTTCGGAAAGAACTTAGGTTTTTTGCTTGGGTTTTTCGACAAAAAATCTTGGGTTTTTTCGATTTGAACTTGGGAAAATGGGGGTTTTCGGGAAGAACTTGGGTTTTTTGCATGGATTTTCTGTTTCGACTAAGAAAATCTGGAAATTGTGGACATTTTGGAAATATTTGGGCCGGATGACTAAAAAAAGGAAAGGTCATCAGAATTTTCGGACTGGAAATTGAAGGAATTATAGATTTATTTTTGTCCGGATGACTAAAAAAAGTCGTCAGAATTTTTTACTGGAAATTGTCGAAATTTTCGAAGATTTGGGCAACTTGGGTTTTCTTGGTTTTTTTACCATCCAACTTGGGAGTTTTCATTTTTTAGTCGCAACGCTGTGTATGAGATCAATATTATATTATATAGGCTATAGCGCAAAATGTCGAGTGGCGTTAAATGTCATGACACTGGGTCGGACTTTCATTAAGTTACTACCGAGATTTGCGTCAGTTTTCTTAAATTATTAATATTATTAATCTGCTGGAAAGTGTTCAAAGGGGTCGTTATCTCCGAGAATTAAAGGCGCGTTGTTGCTAAAAAGGTAAGTCCTGTCTGTCAACTTATACCCCGCAGTCGATCGAGTCGGTCGATCGAGTCGATCGTAACTCGGCCAAGTCGAGACGATCGAAATATCGTCGACTCGATCGACTTCCAAGTCAAGTCGATCGTGAGTCTTGCCAAGTCGAGTCGATCGAAATATCGTCGACTTGATCGACTTCCAAGTCGAGTCGATCGTGAGTCTTGCCAAGTCGAGTCGATCGAAATATCGTCGACTCGATCGACTTCCAAGTCGAGTCGATCGTGAGTCTTGCCAAGTCGAGTCGATCGTTGTTTCCTCGACTCGATTCGACTTATAAATACTTTACTTACTATTTTTTGAAGTCTCAAAGTGACCTGCATGATATTATAACGACATAGGCCTAATTCAGTTTTGCACAGAAATGCAACTAACGAACCTTTTGGCAGCTGGTGATTTCATGTTAGTGGAACTGGGAAACTTGACTATTAAAGACATACGTTTTCGATTTGAGTTGGACGACTATGATGCAGGTCTACCAGCGGCGCCCCCAGATTTTTTTCTGTAGGCCTACGCACAGATAGGCCTACTAAGCGAACGGCGATCAAAGCGAGCTTTATAGGTCTACTGGCGATTGTGAGGTATCGTCAACAAAAGCTTTTTGCTGCATTTTGGGCATACGCATAGGCCTATAGCTAATTATTTCGGATGTTGTTTGAAACGATAGATTATTATATAGATTCAATAGAATAATGTGGCGAAATTCGCCTGTGCAGCCGCGGTAGTTCTCCCCCTTCCCCCTCCTTCGCCGCCGCGATCTTGCTATCGGTTAATTGGCTTCGTTGGCGGTCGATTCGCGCCGTCGTTGGCACGTGCGCTTGCGCGGATCATTGCGCGCCAAGTCCCCTCTCCCCCTCCTTTACCTCCACGGACCTCGGACCGGACCTCGGACGGAACTCTGACGTCATAGACCCCTGTCCGGTCCCCTGATGTAGCGGTCCCCTCCCCTTCCCTTGCACCTAGTGATCTCGGACCTGATCCCTGACGTGGTAGTCCCTTCCCATCCTCCCTCGCTTCCAGCCCCCGGTCCGGACCTCTGACGTCATAGACCTCTGTCCGGACCCCTGTCCCCTCGGTCTTGTATAAATAGAAGTGCTGCCTACACGCAGGAGCTCAGCAGGTCACTCGGAGTTCAGAAGCAGTCAAGGAGCTCAGTCAGTCATTGAGAAGTCTTCGTCTTCGTCTTGAGTAGAGCGCAGTCAGTTCGTCGAGAGCAGCTGTCGTCGTCTTTGCCGCCGTCAGTCGCTGGTGGGAGCTGCCGTCGCCGTCGCTGAGATTCGGTCGTCGAGAGCTCGCCTTTGCCGCCGCCGCAGTACGTCGCTGCCGCTGCCGTGTAGTGTCCGTGTTCGACGCAGTGGGGCGTCCCCGTAGTCAGCCATTGCTGTGGGAGTTGCCGAAAGGTGCATGACCGTCCGCTGCTGGGGTACGATAGTTCGCGGTGTATCACGTGCATGCCTGCTTCTGACGTGTGGAATCGTGTTTTACAATATATCGTCTGAAAATACCTGCTGTCTTCGTGTTGATTCGTACGGACGTCGCGACTGGGGAAACACTGCTAAGCCCTTCGATAGACGACGGAGGCCGGACTTGCGCCATCTTTGTGCGACACGCAAGCCTTACCACCTGGTGGGAGAGTTAGGCATCCGCTCTTCCCAACGGCCGGCTAAAAAACCGTTACAATAAGAATTACACAGCTTATAATATTTTACGCTTTAATTTGTAATTTATCTTTATTTTTTAGCCTTCAGCGCTGTACGCACTTGCGTATAAGTGCGTACGCCTACACGCGCCGTTGGGGTCTACTATTATAGGCCTACATCATCTACATGTACGCTAGATGTTCATTTTGAGGATATACATGTAAGCGGGGTCTTCTGTGACGTCACTTCGATTATGATAGAAGTTCACTGAGAGCAAAATTAGGCCTATTGTGACGTCACTTCGATAATGATACGTGCAGATCTACTATCATATTATTTCATTTTCAGAATATAGAACTATATCTATCAAGTTGTAACGTCACTCTGATTATGATGCAATTCCACTATTATATAACTTATACACGGTGTCCCAATTGAACTGATACCCTTTTGTTTTGGCGATATACTTGTCAATTCTAAATGAAACTCTATAGAATTTTAGAGAGTCTAAGAGGGATAAATTATCAATGTTTCCTAAAATCTTATCCAATTCTACGGACAGAGTCCGAAGTTATGGACATTCAAATTTGGGCAATGAAAATTGTAAGTTTCCAACATGTAAAAGATAGGAAATTAGTGTTAGCGCTGTTCTTCAAAGCTGATATTCAAAATGTCGTCCATTAGCTCGAATGCATGCTCTAGGCCTAAGGCACTTTCACAATTCATTGATTGCATTGTCAAAAATCCCTTTGATCAAAACGATTCCTTTCTTCCACATTTCGCTGTTTGAAGTGGTCACTGGTCAACGTCACGCGTATTCGAGTTTCATAAGGCTGCGATGCATGGGCCAGTTTCTGTTAGGAAATTTCTTTAAAAACCTTTTGCACCGTAATGTTTTTCTTCCATTAAATTTTGTATTAAACTCAAATCATCTTTGCTGAAGACCATTTTTATTATTGTCCTCTAACATGGAAACGACGGAAATATGACGGAAATATTTATTAATTTGTAAAGTAAGGCGTGCAGTTGCAAACAATAATTTCTTATCTTTTACATGTTGGAAAATTAAAATTTCTGTTGCCCAAATTTTAATGTGCATAACTTCGGACTCTGTCCGTAGAATTTGAAAAAAAATTCAGGAAACATTGATAATTTATCCCTCTTACATTCTCTGACATTTTATAGAGTTTCATTTAGAATTGACAAGTATATCGCCAAAACAAAAAGGGTATCAGTTCAATTGGGACACCGTGTATAAGCTCACTTCAAGAATTAAAAAAACTAGGCCCATTATGACGTCACATCGATTATAGAAGTACATTTGTAGAATATAAACAAGACCTATTGTGACGTCACTTCTATTACTATTATACAGCGTTTATTTGCTAGTTTAGATAGATGTTGTCATGTTGAGTTTGCGAATAATTGTAAAACGGGACCTTTTGTGACGTCACTTCGATTATGATACAATTCTTCTATTAAACAAATTCACTGTGAAACCAAAATTAGGCCTATTATCGCGTCATTTCGATAATGATACAGATCTACTATTTTTTATTTCATTTTGAGAATACAGTACTAGGACTATTTTAACGTAACGTCACTCTGATTATGATAAAATTTATCATTATGCAATCATTTTGAGAATAAGAAACTCGGCCTATTGTGACGTCACTTCGATCATGATTTCGACACAATATACATGATTCAAGAAGTTCATTTTGAGTATAAATCTAGGCCTATTGTACCTATTTTCGATTATGATACAGAATTACTATTATAGAAGTACATTGTTAGAGTATAAACAAAGCCTATTGTGACGTCACTTCGAATATTACATACATGTAGATTCTACTATCATAGAAGTTCATTTTGAGAGTCCAAAACGAGGCATTGCGACGTCACTACGATTACAGTGCAAATCTACTATTATATAAGTTCACTGAGAATACGAAATTAGGCTTAGTGTAACGTACGTCACACTGATTATGAGACAGATCTACTATCTTATAATTTCATTTGAGAACACATAACTAAGCTTTAAAATGCTGCAAAAGTGAGCAAGAGAGGAAACTAGGCCAAGTCTGCGAAGTCGATCGAGGCGATCGTCGGCCGAGCCAAGTCGATCGAGTCGTGGAGAGGTCGGCGAGTTGACAAAGTCGATTGAGTCGATCGTCGGCCGAGCCAAGTCGATCGAGTCGTGGAAAGGTCGGCGAGTTGACAAAGTCGATCGAGTCGATCGTCGGCCGAGCCAAGTCGATCGTAGCCCACGACTCGATCGATTGCGGGGTATTTGTCAACTAGATACCTGTTTCGGAAAACCTGCTTTGCTTTCTCGTTTTAACCTGTTGCTTGCAATCTCGTGCCGTGCTTGCAAAGTTTTCCAAACAGTATTTTGCTTGGTGATGAAGGCTAGCATGATTTATGGCACCGTCAGGACTCAGTAGGCCTACCATGCATCAATGACCTACTATGGTACAGAATTACAAACTCCTTATTTAACGCCGTTGCACACGTTTTTTGGACGATAATTATAATCGGTGGTCAGAGAAATTGGTAGAACCATCTCGGTTTTAAAATTTACGGGTTTGCTCAGAATGGCAGATTGATGAATGATTTACCTGATTATGTTTGCAAAGCCAAATATTGCATCTGGACATTTAAAACATATTTAATATTAGAAACAGAATTTGAAGTAGGGCAAGATAAGTTTTTCATTGAGTGGAATTGCATTTTTTGTTGGAAGTGGTTGTCACTTCCATTATTAAATGGAAATAGACTGATTAGAATACTCATAATAATATTCGTTTAATTCATGAAAAAGTGCAGGCTGACAAACGCAGCCTGGTACATAGTAATGTTAAGAAAAACAAACTAAAAATTAAAGCGCCTTATTTAAATAGAACATTAATAAGATTTGACGATTAAATGATTGTTAACGCTCTTGTACAGGACTCTGGAAATAAAGTTTTTATTGTCCTTTTGCGGGAGCCGGAAATTATGACATCGGGGTCGAAGGTTGTAAACCGTAGGCCTACTAGTCATTGGGGGGAAATAGGTCGCGAAGGACATAGCAACTGTTCATTATGACAGCTCGGAGCAAGCGCTCGCCAGCTTCCCCAACCATCTCAGCAGCAGAGAGCGAGGTCTCGGGAAGAAATCCCATCCGCTGCATTTGGCGCAAGAAACGATCCAAGCGCGACCAATCTTCCGTTGTAGATCTCCACCAAGCAGGGGCGGCGTTACATGAGGCGGGCAACTGTAGTGGCCTTCGTTGTCACATGTAAGGCGTCAGTGGGCAGACCATGGTTCTAAGTGTCATGTGGTATAAGTTGGTGACATCGTGTTGTAGTCCTCCATAACTGTACTAGTTCCAGCAATTACCACATGATTATTTTCTTATCTAAGAGACAATTTATTGCAGGTTATGAAGATCTGGACATGTCAACACTGAGATACATAGGGCAGTCTACAAAGAGGATTTTTTGTGATCATTGACTTCTTTCTATATAATTTCTGTTCATAAGAGTTTATCTTATAAATAAGCTGGTTTATAGCAAGCATGTTAAATTTGTTGGTTTCATACTGCCAGAACTGCTTGAAATGGGAGATGAGAAGAAACCAGCGGAAGTGGACGATGCTGCTGCCTTTGACGACTTGTTTCTGGTCTTACAGAAGGATTTGACTGACGCAAGCATGATAGACGAAGAGACCGCAGATGCATTTAAATGGTTTAAAAGGGTGAGGTATTTAATCTGGAAAGTTGATGTCAATTTGAACAATTTCATATACTTTTATTTAAATTTTCTGTTTGACTTTGACTTTCAGATATTAATATTTGCTTGTGTACACCAATTTATATGTAGCAATACTAGATTTCTTGTGCACAATAATTTTGGTAATATGATGAAGTTCTGTAATGTTGAGACCAGGGTTTCAAATCCAAACCTTTGGGGGAAGATGTCTCAACTTTTGCTTTGTTTGTGCCTCTGTAGTGAACGTAGCGTAAAATGAATATAGTTTGTGAACTTGGTGTAATAGGGGAGTGGGCTGGCCACTCGTCAGCACATGTCTATGGCTGCCTCATTTCGCTCAAAAGAAGTGTTGTTCTCACTGTAAATGTAACAAGTCAGTTATAATTCTCTCACAGCTATTTAGTTACCATATCTGTTTCACTCTTCTTATGTCTCTGCACATAATGACATTTTGCAGCAGAATTTATAAATCTGTACTGACGAGTGTTTTTTCATGGTTTAAAATGCATTCATCTTGTTTTTGCTTTATGTAAAGGTTAACGAGTACAATGTTCCACATGGTAAAAAGTTCCGTGGATTAACTGTTGTACAGTCATTTCGCTTTCTAGCCGATAGCCGTGAACTCACAGAAGATGGGGAAAAGCGAGCTGGAGTTATTGGATGGTGTTTAGAATGGGTAATAAAAATTCAAAACTAGGAAAGTCATATCTTGTGTTTTTGTTAGAACTGTGTAATTTACTGTCAAATGTCACACACTGCATTGCCCTTTCATGAAATTTCTATCGAGTGCTTTTGAGGTTAAGTTTGCTGAGTAATTTTGATGATGGCAACTGGCACTAAGAATCTTCTTTTCCTTCAGGCTTCAATTAATCCCTCTCAACGGAGGGGTCAGCCACTCGGATCATCCTCTTCCACTTTCCTCTGTCTTTGGTGTCTTCATTTTTCAGTTTGAGTTATTTCATGTCCTCCCGTATCGCATCCTCCCATCTCTTCTTTTGTCGTCCCCGACTGCGTCGTCCATAGACATTCGCCTTCATGATTCTTTTAAGGCAACTGGCACTAAGAATAAACATGCCTATGTGATTACTAGTACACCTGGGTATTCTTATAACTTGCTTTGTTATAGCATGAGTTCTAATATAACACAGCAACATGGATCTGAAATTTAGTTCAGCTATGGAAAGCGTCCTTGTTACAATGTTACATCAAGGTGTTTGATCTGTCTCTAAGGACAAGGACAAAAAATTCTGTTGTGCCAGTATTTACCATTCAATTATCAACAAAGCACTTTGAGTCTATAGACAGCAAGAACATAGGTGCATAAATAACTCTACTAAAGGGTCATGTTAATAACAGCATGACAGTAAGGGATAGCCAAATGAGTAGCAAATAATTATCTTAAAAGAGCTGTTCCAAGTATTTGTATTTGTGTAGCTTTGGACCCAGATAGTTGGATCCAGGCAATTGTTTGTTATTCAACTGGACCATGTTTTAAAACCAACAAGAAACAGGTTGTTAAAAAAATTTGCAGAACCATTTTATTTTATTTCCTGTTCATTTAATAAATATAAAAAAATATAAAATATAAAATTATCCATTTTTATTTCTGCTTTATATGATAGGAACAGCTGATTATTTTCTTTGTGCTGCAGGCATTTAGTTTAAATCTTGTTTTAAGGAATATGACTTGAGATGCATTTGATTATAATATGACTGCATTAAATTTGAGCTAACCACTGATGATTTTAAAAACATTAAAAATATCAAAATCTGTAAATTGATGATAATAGGTTTCAGCAGATCCACAATAACACAATATTGCCATGAACATCAGAGTTGGAGACAGATTACAGGAGCATGCCGAATTGTCATATGTACCAGGTGTATCTAAACCTGAATATGAATGTCCAAGCTTTTCTGGCAATCCAACAGACTAGGTCATCTATGAATGGACTATCCACTGAATCGGACATGCTTTTCAGTACTTCATGTGTAAATAAAAAGAGTTTAGTGTTTCTTGAAGCAGGTGTGGTTCATTTTTATGGTAATAACTTGACTAACTAGTACTTCTGGTTGTTTTCAGTTGCAGGCAATGTTTCTAGTTGCTGATGACATCATGGACTCGTCTCTGACACGGCGTGGGCAGCCATGTTGGTACAAAGTGGTGCGCACTTCCATGTACTCAAAAAATTCCTTCGTTGTTCAGCTGCTTTTATGTTCCTTCGTACATATTATTTTTTGGTCCGCTATACCGAAAAATTAAACTTTTCAAATTTTAATGGTGCCATAAGCAACGTTTGAGTAATCAGTGAAATATTTAATATTGTTTATTTTAACAGTTTTACTTTGTGAAAAGCTTCTATTTTATCTGTTTTTGCATATAGGATGGAGTCGGTCTAAAGGCTGTTAATGATTTATGCTTCCTTGAGTCTGCCATTTACTTTTTACTGAGGAAGTATCTGAGAGACAGACCATACTACATGGATATAGTGGATCTATTTCATGAAGTAAGTGCTTTTCCATCAGTTTCAAGGCATGTTGTAATTTTGCACTCACAATATTTTAATCAGTTTAAAATGGGTTTTTTTGAGGTGATTGATCGGAAAGTATGGGTAGTGATAAGTTGCATTCTTGCTCAGGTCAACAAAAAAGACTACAGATCATATGCACTACAACTATGCAAAACGACCACAATTTTTTAGTGCCCTTCTTACGAAGTTCAGAAGTGTAGACACGCCTCTATAGCAGAGATGAAATTATATTAAGGAACAACTGAGAATGAAAAACATTGCTTAAAGTCCCTACACATTAGCCGCATCGGACGCGGGTCGAGTTCGTACTCTCTCATGTTGCAGGCTGACCGCTCTAACCAACCGGCCACTGTGCTTCATATGATATGTAACTACAAAGTCAATGACCAACATTATTTAAATGGTTGACTTAAATGTGATAGACAACATTTGTTTATTTTAGCCACTGAATAAGAGTCAAGATCCTGTTTATTTATAAAAGAATTTATGAAAGAATAATTTTTTAAATTGTAGACGACGCTGCAGACTGTCACAGGTCAGAAGTTGGACTTGATAACTGCTCCAACAGATCATGTTGACTTCACGCTGTACACGCTGAAGAGATACAAAGCCATCGTCAAATATAAGACGGCTTACCTTAGCTTCTGTCTGCCTGTTGCCGGTGCCATGTACATGGTAAGAGACTGACTCCACCTCCCCAGTTATATAAATTTAGGTAACTGCACAGCTGTAGAATCTTGTGCATTTTTCATTTTTATTTTTTTAATGTTGCTGTTTGCGTTAGTGATGTCTTAGTTTCTTATAACTGTATGATTTTATTGTAAAATTATCTGGCAAAAATAATAGATTGCGTTGACCTCATCTAGATAAACTGAATTTTTTAAGTTGGATGTGAGAATGTGTTTTACCATGTAACTATTTAATTCTGTCATTTAATGCTTCGCTCCTTAATATTTGGCTATTTCTCAATGTCTTGCTCTGCTTCACAGCATTAACCGGTAAAAGCATTTTGTTACTGGGCATTTTTAGGCTGGCATCAAAGATCAACAATCTCACGAAGAAGCAAAGACAATTCTTCTTGCAATGGGTGAATTATTCCAGATACAGGTTAGAATAAAGTGACAAGTTGTTCTGGATTGTATAAATAATACTAACACAGTTACTTTTGCCAGTACTTTTACTCCAGTTCTATTGAGTTTGTATAAAAAGTTAGAGATTTATTTTTAATATAACATTGGAGTTTGCTGAAGGTTCTTGCTTTTATTAAGGTGTCAAATAATTTACTCTTACCTAATGTGCACATTTAAGAAAAATTTTAAGAAATCGTGTTGGGTCATATAAATATTTAGAGATAAGTTTTTTGCACTCAAAGGTTTATCTTGAAATGTTTTTAGTGATATACAAATGCATCACTGTAAAATTGAGCAGAGATCTGTTTCAAACCTAGTTATATCCGAGTGACGGGTGGTTCTGCTGACTGAGGGTTGTATATTAGGCTTGCTCATCTTGGGTCTGCTCCTCAAATGCTACAAATGAACTGTTATTGCAAACCTATGGCGACAATGTTTCTGTGATTGGATTAGTAGCTTCTCAACTTATATAGTGAATTTTCTTCAGGTTTTCTACTTGCACTTTAAAATACGGTAATTGCAGTTTTATATCTAGTTTTTGAAAATGGTTCAGTATATTTACAGGTAAAGTGAGATAATTTTATTTATGTATATATATATATATAATTATATATATATAATTATATATATATAATTATATATATATATAATTATATATATATATATATATATATATATATACATGAGTTGCTAAATGTGCTTGTTGAACTATGTAGATATGAGGTCTGATGTGGATTCACATTTTGGGCTGGTGTTGTGTTCTTGTGCAAGACCAGGCTGTTGTCCTTTATGGCTGAGATGGAAGGTTGATTGGAGGCAATGCTGAAATTGGTTGGACCTGACAGGATACTGTTTTGTTAATGTAGGATGACTTCCTTGACGCCTATGGAGATCCAGCAACAACTGGTAAGGTTGGCACAAATATTGAGGAGAACAAGTGCAGTTGGTTGGTAGTACACGCTCTGCTTGCAGCAAACAAAGAACAAAAGGCTATTTTGCAGGTGGGTTAAGCTTTCGTAAGAAGTGCATAGAAATTTAGGAAATTTTGCTCACAGTCATTTTGCTGTTGCTCTTCATTGTGGAAATGCTTTAGTTTCTGCACCAACGACCTCTTATAACATGCTTTATCACAATGCAGATTCTGTTGTCTTGAGGTCCGGGACATGAATCATTAATTCAGCTATATAAGAGAATGAAATTGTTTTAACCTTCAGCTGGTTCTTGATATGGCCTGCAACGACAGTGTTAGACCTATAATTATCATCCCAAAATTCAGCCATGTCGCCGAATATACATCTATGTGGGATGTTTTTGCATTGGCTACCTCATGCAGAGAAAAAAAATTAAGGTGCGTATGTGCATAATTTATAAGATGAAGAGTACATATTACTTATCCTAAAAAGGTCGTAAAATTGTTGTTGTGTACAACCAACTGCTTTGTGTTTTTGTTTCAAGGAGAATTATGGTCGTCACGAGAGTGAATGCGTAAGAAGGGTGAAGGAGGTTTACACTGAATTAAAACTTCCGGAGCTGTACGCCAGTTTCGAAGAAAGCAGTTACTCTGAACTCCTGAGTCTCATCGATAAAATGACGGTTCCTCTGCCAAAGGAACTGTTTAAAGTAGTTGCGAGAAAGATCTACAAACGACAGAAATAGGAAATCTTTTGCCAATTTATTGTCAACTTATTCTAGGGCAGGACAATAATTTTTCTGTATCGCATTGCTATGCATTGGTATTGGGTGATTTTATTGTAGACTTCCTGTGAACTTGGTTTCACCTGTATGTTATTTTTTGCTTCAATGGTCATTGTTGGTGTCAGCATTATCAATTACCTTCGTGCAAGCTCCCATCTCGATAGTCCTAGATGACTACTCGGGTTCACTCCATGCACTAAGAGCGCACGGGTTACCATCATTAGCACTCCAAAGGGTGGCGGGGCGATAATCACGGCGCATCTTTCATATGTGGCTCCACCTGGCGAGGCTTTGCTACAACAGAAGATCGTCGCAGGATTAGGCTGCTCGAGAGGAGATTACAGAGAATCGGATGCTTACTGTCAATGACCATGGGAATTGAGCAGATGATTTGTTAAGGCAGAGAAGACACTTGCAGATGATGATCAGGAACGAGAACGAGAACCATGTGCTCCAGGGAGAAGTGCAAAAGTTTAAATATTCATATCTTTTTATCCGTTCAACTTTGTCTCATGAAATTTTGGAATCATATTCTTGGTCCACTTCTCTAAATATTTGGAAAATTTTAGCTTGATGTGTCTTCAGCTATTAGAGATAATATATGCAAAACAATTTGGCTTTGTTTTTTTAACCACGGTGTATATGAAGGAATTGTCTCCAAAATCTCTAAGTTTGCTGACGACACAAATTTATGCGCAAAGGTGAACAACGAGGAGGAACTCCGAGGAAGCCAACATCCTAAGAAATGACTTGGAAAGACTGTACAAATTAAGTGGTCTGAAGACTGGAATATGCTATTCAATATAGATAAATGTGTAGTGTTGCACATGGGAAGAAAGAACATTGGGTTTGAATATGGAATGGGAGACGGGAAACTAAGAACATCAGATTAGGAAAAAGATCTGGGAGTCATTATGCACAAAAGGGCAAAACCATCAAGGCAATGTAGAGAAGCAGCGAACAAGGCAAATAAGGTTCTAGGACATATAAAAAGAACAGTGGTCAGCAGAGAAAAAACATCATCCTGAAGTTATTCAAAACTCTTGTCAGACCCCATGTTATATATTATCTATGGTCCAGTCAGATCGCGACTTCCGATCACGTGAGTCTGAGATAAATATAGCCAGTGATGCCACAGCTGGGTTTTTTCCACTAGATCTGGGTTTTTTGGCCTTCGTCTGGGTTTCTGGGTTTTTTCTAGCAAAATCTGGGTTTATTTTGGTGAGTTGACCATTTTGTATTAAAACACATGAATATTCTGTGAAATTCAATATAAAAAGGTTGTGATACATAATTTTTGTTCCACTAATTTTAATTTTTAATTCCACAATCAAGATCTGAAGTTATCAATTCATAAATAATTTATAACCTGGTGATGCACAAAATTAGCTCTTCACAGAAATAAGCCATTTTGACATCTCACTATAGGTCTGTTGACATCTATGACATGCATATACATGTAGGTCAGGTCAATTAAGTCAGGGGTGTCAAAGAGCTGGCCCGCGGGCCATTTCTGGCCCGCCGCCGATTATTTTCTGGCCCGCGGAGTCTTCCCTACAGATTGCAAAATTAGAGGATAAACCGATAAAAGTTCAAATTTTTATTTTACAGTCAGCGCCAAATATATGGGTTTTTTCCTCACTGATGTAACTTTTGCTCAGACGCACAGCTCTGTGTAGACTGTGTATCTATGGTTTCCCATTGGTTGACTGTTAACAAAATTATGAAATTTACGAAACACTTATATTATTTAAAATGTTCTGGGAATTGGCTAACCAACCCCGCAGCTCCCTCTTAGATCACTACCCAATTTTACTCAAGAACTTCGACACCCAGGCCCGCCACTTGTTGGAAGATGTTCACACTGGCCCGCCACTTGTTGGAAGCTGTTTTCACTGGCCCGCCACTAAAAAAGGTTTGACACCCCTGAATTAAGTGGTCAAGTGACGTTGTTGCAGAGTATTAATGTTCTAGGCATGGGCGTCCGCAGCGGGGCGCAAGGGGGCGCAAGTGCGCCCCCTGGATTTTTCGCATGGTGGCACATAAATTTAAATTCTTTGGTTGTGGTTCTTACAACGCGAGTTTCAATGTGATTATCGATTCGTTCTACAAGCTGAACCTATATTTCTTTCTTTGGGCGCATAACGTATGGGTAGGTTATAGGATTCTGTCGTGGTAATATGGAAATTCAAACTGTCATAGACCTGAGAGTCACTTCACTTTGGAATTATGACTTGACTCGGAGAACTACATGACTTGAAAGTGACTTGACTCCACCTTCGTGACTTGACTTGACTCCCAACTTTCGTGACTTGGAGTCACGACTTCTGTCTAGTTTCATTTAATAAGTGCATTGGCAGCTGGGAACTGCATGCCTATATAGACCTAACATTATTTTTTGAAGCTGTGACCTTATTTTCTGATGTATTTTCAGTTTCACCCCGCCCTATATTAGTAACTGTCCCATACCAAGTAGTGCGGACCTGGTGACCCTGTATTACACAAACCACACACATCAAGTTGAATCAAATCAAATGAAAAAATGTCCACCAGTTTGTAAAACGATATCAAATTGCTGACCTACATTCGGTCATACCAAAAATAAGTGAGTCAATCTATAACACTGAAGGCGCTGGGCTCTAGCTAGAAACTGTATTGCCTAGAGTTGCACAAAACACAATGTCCAGCATTCCAGCTCCAACAATGGAGCCAAATACAGTAACGTAAGCTAAATGCTGCACACATTGTTCATGTTTCTTAATTCTTATAATACTTATTATTTAATTAGCAGCAGTTAGTATTAACATTTAACATATTGCCACTTGTAGGCCTATACGTGACAACACTACTCATGTTGCAGTTCGAGCGTCAGACTTAACTAAGTTACAGCTTAGAAGTTCTTGAGTGTAAACAGTCAAACAGTTGACTACTCAGTTGACTCGTGATAGGATAGTGGAAAGAATTGCCTGTAATTGTCATGAATGAAGGACACCACATTTGCACGACATGGAGCCATGGAAGAACGTTTCTGGTTCAGCAGAATTCCAGTCGAAGAAAACATTTGCTCCACTGGAACACTGGATGCCGATACACAAAGATAATTTCGAGCGAGCACAGCCAGGTATGGGAAGATGTGCTGGTGTGTTTTCCAGAACTGCAATGCGTTGTCATTAAGTAGTAAAAAAATAATCAAAGTACCGGCATGTGTAAACTATAACGCTTAGCTAGCTGTCAAGGTTGAGAACATTGTAGTAAGCTGACCAGCTATTGAAAATGAAAAGCCCAGACTTTTCTATGAAATTCTATCACAAGATTGACATTTTTTATATTGTGGAATTATCAATCTTTTGAAATGAACAAATATAAATGTGTTACTACTACTCTTGATACTAATCACAATACAGCTCTCAATCTTAATAGTTAATACTGCGCTTAAAGTTAATTCTCAACACTCGTCAGCAGATCAAAACAGTTGTTCATATTTAGCACTTGAAAGTATGCTTCACAACAGTGTTTTTTGTGATTTTGTCTGCTAAATTATTCTGTCATAAAATTCAACACAATGTCATATCGGTTCCATAATCCATATTTACTCTCATTGATATCACTGCAAATGTCAGAATTGAACATAAAAATTATAGCATCAATAATAATCAATATCACATGTTGTCGCATAGTTTATACACTTCAGATTCAATTTAAAAATACCGTCTATCAGATTGAACAGTCTAAAAAATGTGGGGATGGGTCTGATTGGATCATTGGGGCAACACCCTCCCAAACTCCTCAAAAAGTTACATGAAGCCTTGATGAAGGAGATTGGGCCTACAGTGTGGGTTTCTAAAACAAGTTAACAGCACTCACTTGCAGTAGATCCTTTCGTCGTTTAAGGGTTCATACGATACTGAGCCGGTACTAGTACTTGGTCCGGCATCATCTTTTGCGACATGCAAGTATCCGTAGTATTTCCATACCTCACTACGAGGACGGCTGCTGCAGCTGCCTTTACGACCAACGCCAGTAATAACACGAAGTTCAGCTAATGCGGCCCGTTCACTTCTACTAAGCGCAGACGAACTAACGTTCTTATTCTTAAGGTCCGAGGACCCTGACGCTGGCTTACGCTGCGGTACTATTTTCTGCATAATTACAGTTAATAGACCCAAAACAGATAAACTCGTTCTCGATTCAATGTACTACAAACTTTCAAACGCGTCTATATCACAGTCCATCACTTTAAGAAACTATGAAACATTGGAAATTACCCGAATTTCCGCTAGTTTCTTGTTTATAGGCATCGGCCATCAGGCGTCTTATAAATCAAATAAGTAAGTAGGCCTCAGAATAATTTTGAGTGATCGAGTCGACTATGCAGGAATAATATGGCGGCGGTTTGGAGAGAAAAAATTGGCGGCGACTTGGATTAATTATGACTTGACTTGACTTGACCTATATCAAGTCGACTTAGTCGACTTAACGGCGGCGACTCTCAGGTCTAAACTGTCACCCATTAAATTTAGACCATGTGACAATTATTTAAAAGTTTGCGCCCCTCTAAAAAATTCTTGCGGACGCCCATGGTTCTAGGTGGTTAAGACGTTGGATTGGTGATGGCCAGAAAACTTCGGACAACTTTAAAAGTTCGTAAACCTGAAGCATGTTTGTGGTTCTGGTGGTCTCGACTCGCTGCGCATGCGCACACGAATATATCGATTCAACTTTTGTCGATTATGGATGCTGAGTCTTTGACAACTTTAACAATAATTGATATTTTTTAAGTTGTAATTACATTTTATTCGACTCATTTGACGAACATTTTGTTAACCCTCATCCGAACAAGCGAAAAACCAACTTAATTTTAAGAAAGAGGTCTAAAATCGCTTATATGAATAGTCTGGGTTTTTCTGGGGTTTGTTTTAGAAGAAAATCTGGGTTTATTTTAGAAACTTCAGTGGCAACACTGAATATAGCGCAAAATGTCAAGTGGCGTTAAATGTCATGACACTGGGTCGGACTGTAATTAAGTTACTATCGAGATTTGTGTCAGTTTATTTAAATTATTATTATTAATCTACTGGAAAGTGTTCAAAGGGGTCGTTATCTCCGAGAATTAAAGGCGTGTTGTTGCTTAAAAGGTAAGTCTTGTCTGTCAACTAGATAGGCTACCTGTTTCGGAAACCTGCTTTGCTTTCTCGTTTTAGCCTGTTGCTTGCAACCTCCTGCCCTGCTTGCAAAGTTTTCAAAGCAGTATTTTTGCTGAGTGATGCAGGCTAGCATGATTTATGGCACCGTGCATCAATGACATATTATGGCACATCATCATCATCATCATTACGGTCCATGGGCTCAGTGCCCGTTGGTGTCAATATCTATACTCTTTAGCCCTTTCGTCCGATTCCATTCGCCTCTGTTTCATCTCTCGTTTTTGCTTTGCTTTATGGCACAGGATTACAAATTCCTTATTTAACGCCGTTGCACACGTTTTTTGGACGATAATCGGGGTTCAGAGAAATAGGTAGTGTAACCATCTCGGTTTTAAAATATACGGGTTTCCTCAGAATGGCAGATTGAATGATTTACCTGATTATGTTTGCTAAGCCAAATATTGCCTCTGGACATTTAAAACATACTTGGTAAACACGAATACTGGCTGCCCGTATTCCAAACAATATGGCTGCCAACGAATGCAATAAAATTAGAGCGCGACTTATCGACGACATCGCAGCATGCATCCCAACATGCAAAGCGCGATGGTCGGTTAGGGCTCAGGTTAGGTGTCGTGAGGGTCGGTTGGGGTTAGTTTTAGGGTTAGTGCAGTCATTCTGCTGAAATTGAAGCTGAATTGATTAACAATGTCGTCGATAGGTCGCGCTCTTATTTTATTGCATTCGTTGGCAGCCATATTGTTTGGAGTACGGGCAGCCAGTATTCATGTTTACCACATATTTAATATTAGAAACAGAGTTTGAAGTAAGGCAAGAAAAGTTTTCATTCAGTGGAATTACATTTTTGAAAATTTGTTGGAAGTGGTTGTCACTTCCATTATTAAATGGATAGGCTGATTAGAATACTCATGGTTCTAAGCATCATGTGGTATAAGTTGGTGACATCGCGTTGTAGTCCTCCATAACAGTACAATTTCCAGGAATTACCACATGATTATTTTCTTATCTAAGAGACAATTTATTGCAGCTTATGAAAATCTGGACATGTCTACACTGAGATGGTTCTATAGGGCAGTCTACAAAGAGGATTTTTTTGTGATCATTGGCTTCTTTCTATTGTATTTCTGTTCATCAGAGTTTATCTTATATATAAGCTGGTTTATAGCAAACTCTATGTTAAATTTGTTGGTTTCATACTGCCAGAACTGCTTGAAATGGGAGATGAGAAGAAACCAGTGGAAGTGGACGATGCTGCCGCCTTTGATGACTTGTTTCTGGTCTTACAGAAAGACTTGACTGATGCAAGCTTGATAGACGAAGAGACCACAGATGCATTTAAATGGTTTAAAAGGGTGAGGTATTTTATCTGAATATTGCATCCAATTTCATATACTTTTATAAATACATTTTTCGTTTGACTTTGACTTTCAGATATTAATAAATATTTGCTTGTGTACACCAATTTATATGTAACTATACTGGATTTCTTGTGCACAATAATTTTGGTCACACGATGAAGTTCTGTAATGTTCATACCAGGGTTTCAAATCCAAACCTTTGGGGGAAGATGTTTCAACTTTTGCTTTGCCTGTGCCTCTGTAGTGAACGTAGCGTAGAATGAATACAGTTTGTGAACTTGGTGTAATAGGGGAGTGGGCTTGCCACTCGTCAGCACATGTCTATGGCTGCCTCATTTCGCTCAAAAGAAGTGTTGTTCTCACTGTAAATGTAACTTGTAAGTCAGTTATAATTCTCTCACAGCTATTTAGTTACCATAATTATCTGTTTCACTCTTCTTATGTCTCTGCACATGATGACATTTTGCAGCAGAGTTTATAAATCTGTACTGACGAGTGTTTTTTCATGGTTTAAATGCATTCATCTTGTTTTTTGCTTTATGTAAAGGTTAACGAGTACAATGTTCCACATGGTAAAAAGAATCGTGGATTGACTGTTGTACAGTCATTTCGCTTTCTAGCCGATAGCCATGAACTCACAGAAGATGGGATAAAGCAAGCTGGAGTTGTTGGATGGTGTTTAGAATGGGTAATAAAAATTCAAAACTAGGAAAGTGTTATCTTGTGTTTTTGTTCTGTGTAATTTACTGTCAAATGTCACACACTGTTTTCATGAAACTTCTATCGAGTGCCTTTGAGGTTAGCTAAGTTGGCCGAGGCAAGTTTGATGATGGCGACTGGTACTGAGAATAGCCATGCCTATGTGAATACTAGTACACCTGGGTATTGTCTTAACTTGCTTTGTTATAGCATGAGTATTAATATAACACAGCAACATTGATCTGAAATTTAGTTCAGCTATGGAAAGTGTCCTTGTTACAATGTTACATCAAGGTGTTTGATCTGGCTCTATAGACAAGGGAAAAAAATTCTGTTGTGCCAGTATTTAACATTCAATTATCAACAAAGCACTTTGAGTCTATAGACAGCAAGAACATAGGTGCATAAATAACTCTACTAAAGGGTCATGTTAATAACAGCATTACAGTAAGGGATAGCCAAATGAGTATCAAATAATTATCATATATATAGTAGCTGTGCCAAGTATTTGTATTTGTGTAGCTTTGGACCCAGATAGTTGTATCCAGGTAATTGTTTGTTATTCAACTGGACCATGTTTTAAAACCAACAAGAAACAGGTTGTTATAAAAAATTTGCAGAACCATTTTATTTCCTGTTCATCTAATAATAAATTTAAAATTATCCATTTTTATTTCTGCCTTATATGATAGGAACAGCTGATTATTTTCTTTTTGCTGCAGGCATTTAGTTTAAATCTTGTTTTAAGGAATATGACTTGAGATGCATTTGATTATAATATGGCTGCATTAAATTTGAGCTAACCACTGATGATTTTTTTAATAATTACAACCATCAAAATCTGTAAATTGACAATAATGCAGATCCACAATAACATAATATTGCCATGAACTTCGGAGTTGAAGACAGATTACAGGAGCATGCAGAATTGTCATATGTACCAGGTGTACCTAAACCTGAATATGGATGTCCAAGCTTTTCTGGCAATCCAGCAAACTAGGTCAGCTATGGATGGACTATCCACTGAATCGGAGCTGCTTTTCAGTGCTTCATGTGTAAATATAAAGAGTTTAGTGTTTCTTGAAGCAGATGTGGTTCATTTTTATGGTAATAACTTGACTAACTAGTACTTCTGGTTGTTTTCAGTTGCAGGCAATGTTTCTAGTTGCTGATGACATCATGGACTCATCTCTGACACGGCGTGGGCAGCCATGTTGGTACAAAGTGGTGCGCACTTTCATGTACTCTAAAAAATTCCTTCGTTGTTCAGCTGCTTTTATGTTCCTTCGTACATATTATTTTTATGTCCACTATACCAAAAAATTAAACTTTTCAAATTTTAATGGTGCCATAAGCAAAGTTTGAGATATATAGTAATCAGTGAAATATTTAAGAATGTTTATTTTGACGGTTTTACTTTGTGAAGAGCTTCTATTTGATTTGTTTTTGCGTATAGGACGGAGTTGGTCTAAAGGCTGTTAATGATTCGTTCTTCCTTGAGACTGCCATTTACTTTTTACTGAGGAAGTATCTGAGAGACAGACCATACTACATGGATATAGTGGATCTATTTCATGAAGTAAGTGCTTTTCCATCAGTTTCAAGGCATGTTGTAATTTTGCACTCACAATATTTTAATCAGTTTATAATGGGTTTTTTTGAGGTGATTGATCGGAAAGTATGGGTAGTGATAAGTTGCATTCTTGCTCAGGTCAACAAAAAAGACTACAGATCATATGCACTACAACTATGCAAAACGACCACAATTTTTTAGTGCCCTTCTTACGAAGTTCAGAAGTGTAGACACGCCTCTATAGCAGAGATGAAATTATATTAAGGAACAACTGAGAATGAAAAACATTGCTTAAGGTCCCTACACATTAGCCGCATCGGACGAGGGTCGAGTCCGTACTCTCTCATGTTGCAGGCTGATCGCTCTAACCAACCGTCCACTGTGCTTCAACAAATAATATGTAACAGTTGTAACTACAAAGTCAACGGCCAAGATTATTTAAATGGTTGACTTAAATGTGATAGACAACATTTGTTTGTTCTAGCCACTGAATAAGAGTCAAGATCCTGTTTATTTATAAAAGAATTTTGAAAAGAATTTTTTTTTAAATTTTAGACGACGCTGCAGACCATCACAGGTCAGACGTTGGACTTGATAACTGCTCCTACAGATCATGTTGACTTCACGCTGTACACACTGAAGAGATACAAAGCCATCGTCAAATATAAGACGGCTTACTATAGCTTCTGTCTGCCTGTTGCCTGTGCCATGTATATGGTAAGAGCTTCACTCCACCTCGCAAATTTAAGTAACTGCACAGCTGTAGAATCTTGTTGCATTTTTTCACTTTTTTTAATGTTGCTGTTTGCGTAAGTGATGTTTAAGTTTCTTATAACTGTATGATTTTATTGTATAATTATTTGGTAAAACTAGTGATAGATTGTGTTGACCTCATCGAGATTAACTGAATTTTTTAAGTTGGATGTGAGAATGTGTTTTACCGTGTAACTATTTAATTCTGTCATTTAATGCTTTGCCCCATAATATTTGGCTATTTCTCAATGTCTTGCTATAAATGCTTCACAGCATTAATAGGTAGAAGCCTTTTGTTACTGGGCATTTTTAGGCTGGCATCAAAGATCAACAATCTCACGAAGAAGCAAAGGCAATTCTTCTTGTAATGGGTGAATTTTTCCAGATACAGGTTAGGAAAAGTGACAAGTTGTTCTGGATTGTATAAGTAATACCAGCACAGTTACATTTGCCAGTACTTTTACTCCAGTTCTATTCAGTTTGTAGAAAAAAGTCTGAGATTTAATTTTAATATTTAATTGGAGTTTGCTGAAGGTATCTTGCTTTTATTAAGATGTCAAATAATTTACTCCTACCTAGTGTGTACATTTAAGAAAGTTTTTAAAAAATCGTGTTGTGTCATATAAATATTTAGCGATAGGTTTTTGCACTCAAAAGTTTATCTTGAAATGTTTTTAGTGATATATAAAATTTTAAATGCATCACTGTAAAGTTGAGCAGAGATCTGTTTCAAACCTAGTTATATCCGAGTGACGGGTGGTTCTGCTGACTGAGGGTTGTATATTAAGCTTGCTCATCTTTGGTCTGCCCCTCAAATGCTACAACCAGTTATAGAGCAAATGAACTGTTTTTGCAAACCTATGGTGTCAGTGTTTTTGTGATTGGATTAGTAGCTTCTCAATTTATATAGTGCATTTTCTTCAGGTTTCCTACTTGCACTTTAAAATAATTGCAGTTCTATAGCTAATTTTTGAAAATGGTTCAGTATATATTTACAGGTTATCTGAGATACTCTTATATATGTGAGTTGCTAAATGTGCTTGTTCAACTATGTAGATAATTATGAGGTCTGATGTGGATTCACATTTTGGGCTGGTGTTGTGTTCTTGTGCAAGACCAGGCTGTTGTCCTTTATGGCTGAGATGGAAGGTTGATTGGAGGCAATGCTGAAATTGGTTGGACCTGACAGGATACTGTTTTGTTAATGTAGGATGACTTTCTTGACGCCTACGGAGATCCAGCAACAACTGGTAAGGTCGGCACAGACATTGAGGAGAACAAGTGCAGTTGGTTGGTAGTTCAAGCTCTGCTTGCAGCAAACAAAGAACAAAAGGCTATTTTGCAGGTGGGTTAAGCTTTTGTAAGAAGTGCATAGAAATTTAGGAAATTTTGCTCACAGTCATAAGGAAATTAACAGTCATTTTGCTGTTGCTCTTCATTGTCGAAATGCTTTGATGGTTTCTGCACCAACGACTTCTTATATTATAACATGCTTTATCACAATGCAGATTCTGTTGTCTTGAGGTCCGGGACATGAATCATTAATTCAGCTATATAAGAGAATGAAATTGTTTTAACCTTCAGCTGGTTCTTTGGTTCTTGATATGGCCTGCAACGACAGTGTTAGGCCTATAATTATCATCCCAAGATTCAGCCATGTCACTGAATATACATGTATGTGGGATGTTTTGCATTGGCTACCTCTCGTGCACAGAAAAATCAAAATTAAGGTGCATATGTGCTTACTTTGTATGATGCAGAATTGTCCTAAAATTGTTGTTGCATACCATAAACTGCTTTGTGTTTTTGTTTCAAGGAGAATTATGGTCGTCACGAGAGTGAATGCGTAAGAAGGGTGAAGGAGGTTTACGCTGAATTAAAACTTCCGGAGCTGTACGCCAATTTCGAAGAAAGCAGTTACTCTGAACTTCTGAGTCTCATCGATAAAATGACTGTTCCTCTGCCGAAAGAAATGTTTAAAGTATTTGCGAGAAAGATCTACAAACGACAGAAATAGGAAATCTCTTTTGCCAATTTTTTGTCAACTTATTCTAGGGCAGGACAATAATTTTTCTGTACGGTATCTCATTGCTATGCGTTAGTTTTGTGTGATTTTGTGGACTGCCTGTGAACTTGGTTTCACCTGTATGTTATTTTTTGTGTCAATGGCCATTGATGGTGTCAGCGTTAATAATGACCTTCGTGCAAGCTCCCATGTCGATAGTCCTAGCTGCCTACTCTTGTTCACTCCACGCACTAAAAGCGCACGGGTTACCATCATTAGCACTCCAAAGGGTGGGGGGGTGACAATCATGGCGCATCTTTCATATGTGGCTCCACCTTGTGAGGCTTTGCTACAGCGGAATATCATCACAGGATTAAGCTGCTGCAGAGGAGAATATGTACAGAGAATCGGATACTTACTATCAACGACCATGGGAATTGAGCAGATGATTTGGTAAGGCAGAGAAAACACTTGCAGGTGGTGATCAGGAAAGAGAACCATGTGCTCTAGGGAGAAGTGCAATAACTAACTTTCGTCTTAGGCCGCTTGATTTAAGATCTCAACAAATTACGATAGAAATGATATTGCAAGAGTTTTATTATAGAAAATAGCAGACAAACTTTTTCCTATGATAAAAATTATAGTAAAGAGCAATCTTATTTTTCTATAGCATGTACCTGGATGTGGTGTGACGTCTAGAATAGCCATTAAATAAGATGGAGATAATCATCAGAAGTTGCTCAGTTGTAATTTTATTATTTAACTAATTTACTTTTATTGGAATATGTGATATCCATCATAAAGTAAGTACATGTGATAAATTAAGTTAAAGGAAAGAAAAGTGTAATTATATATAATATATATAAACAATATGTAAAATTGTATAATTATTGTATACAATATTTACAGATAGATACCTGTGCAGTCTTATTTAAAACTTGTTGGCTGTATTGAGGATATTAGCATATTGCTGTTCTGAACTTTTACATTACTTTACAATGCTTTGTTTATCTGTATATTTTCATTTTCTTTATAGCATCTATGCTTGTTTTCATGATGTGCATAGATTTACGCTTAACACAGGGTGTACCCGGTAATTATAGCTTACAACGGTCCTGTGCAGCTTTGTTGTTTAGGACTTTTGTGATTGTGACCAGGTAACATAAGCTTATTGCTTAAACCAGTGACTTATGACAAAGAGGATGCAGGTTTAATCCTATGCAAAGCATTAATTGCAGCTGCTTTGAGCAAGAACTTCATGTCAAGTTAAATACAATTAATATTTTATCAACAATTTCTAACATGTTAAGAGGTTGAAAATTAGTTAGCCAAATTTTCTATTAAGAAGAGATTACACTGAATTGACACAGAAAAGGGATTTTTAAAAACCAGGTCACTGAGATGCGCTGTTATGTTAATGTGAAAGCTTTGAGAATTAATTCACTTTTAGCCGACGTCCAACAGGAAATTGAGAACAATGCTTCGGGATTGCAAAATTTTGGGAAGCGTTGTTCTGGGTTGGGTAGTCTTTGCAGATGGTTTAATGGGTGGGAAAGATGCTGCAACAGGCGACCGCAATAATTAATCTGCTATTCTGCAACATTCAGGTTGCTTGAATAAGATAGGCTTTAAGCCTACATTTGTTTTTGAAACAAGACATCTTGAGAGAAATAGGTCCATACTGTGATAATTATATGACGTTGTTACGGAGTTCAATGCATGGATTAAGAATCAATAAGACAAATTAGAGGCACATGGAGATAGACAGAAGGACAGACAGACAGACAGACAGAGGACGAGAGAGAGAGACATATGTACATAGGCAGTGAAACGAGGATGCATTTGATAACATGCAGTTAATTTATACGTTGGTGTACAATGCTTCTTTGTCGAAGAGAGAATTGTTATAAGATGGTTTATTGGTTTCCATGACGACGTAATTGTTACTGATCATTGGTTCGTTCATCTGTCCCATGTAGATGTTGTTGTCATTGGAGTGTGACGACGACTGAAGCGGTGTGGTGGTCCTGAAGAGAGGATCAGTGTCGACTGATCCTGGACCCGGCTGAAGATAGTAATCTGGGTTTCCGATTGCCAGAGATCTTGATGGCTGCGCTTTGCAAGAATTTATTTCTGTAGAAACATAATTATTTTTATTAAATCATCTTGCTCAGCTTAAGGACAGCCTCCCCATTTATACATACTTCACTTAGCCTAGACACTTTGTACGTAATCCCTGTCCTTGCTCATCGTCCTTAGATAATTATTTCCAAATGATGACAATCCAGATTTCAGATGAGATATCGGTGCCGCCACTTATCTGTTTGAAAAGCAATCCTATTCATGTAGCATACATTTTAAACTAGATGTCAATACAGGCTCTAATGTTGATGAACGACCAATTCAAGTCAGATTCTGTAAAAGAAAGTAGCAGTGGTAAGAGTCTGCAAAAAAGCAACGTAATAGCTTACGTTTGAATTATTGCAAACACAGGTCTCTAGAAATCCAAATGATTCTTCATGATTGAACTCTAAATCTTGAAATTAACTCGGCACATACCGACTGCATGTATATGGAGCAAAAGAGAGAAGACTATGATGCTGACAGTTATTACTTTTTAAAATGTAAGCATATGTTAAAATGAATTGTTCCCAACCTTCAGCAGCTGCTGCATCCAATTGGTTGGCTGCTATCGATGACATTGGCTGAAGGTAATCAGTTTCGTCCGTAAGAAAGCGCTTTGATCCCATCTCATTAGCCTGCAGCTTCTTCTTACTGTCTGTCTCAGTGGCTCCACTAGTGGCACGACCTCTAGCATCGAATTCATCTTTCCTGCATGGGTCTGCCGTGTATTTTGGATTCTGTTCTTCTGTGTACGCCGTGTTGAGCTTTCGAGCGGCAGCCGCTTCTTCAAGGCCGAGGAAATTGGAGGAACAGCTGGTCGAGTTTGCGCCGAATGAAGACTCTTGTGATGGGCAGCTGCTGTTTTCGTAGTTGTTTTCTTCTTCTTTGATCTGTTTTGCGAGGAAATTAACACGGCATTTACAGCGCACATCAAGGTTATGAATAGGCAGATTCGTACCACTGACAACAACAACATCTACATGGGACATTTTGACGTAAGCCTAGCCTACATTATGATTGTTAAGTAACACATCGTAGTCAGCAGGCCTACCGGTAGGCTAGGCCTAATTATGCGTCCCACCAATTATGCTGCCCTCTGGAATCGGGATTCAAGTGTAACACGGAGGATCGATTTAATATAGCCTATCCACCAATCGGTGAAGTTTAGGCTAGTGATCCATAGGACGAGGAAAATATTAGCCTATACAATATACATGTATATTGATCAGAAACTGAATAATTGACGACAGCGTGATAAAACTTACGCTGTTCATTTGCACGAAGTATCTTGACGGAGGCGAATGGAGACCATGACCTAGAAGATCATTTGGACAAAGGTATTCGTCAGCTGTGACCAACTTCTCGGGTCCTTCGTCCGGAAGACTAACGGAACGCATCCATTCGGACGCAGTCATGTCTTCCGTTACACTCTGCAGACGCATGAATCGATCGCCCTACATACACACAGCCACAACATATGCATTCCCATGTAGCCTAATGTCAATTCGTGTAATATTAGGCTAAAAGTTCGATAACGTGTTAGACTTATCGACGAGTCTCTGCCTTATTTCTATACCTGTAACGTAATCTTATCGCTACTAGAGCGTAGGCCTAGGCACTAGGCCTATAGTTGCAGGCTAATGATAAACAAGTGTCAAATAGCCTAATAATGGCGTACGTAGGCCTACCAACTGAAGGCAAGTTGAACTAGATAGATCTTATGTCGGGGTCTGCTGAAGGACATAGAAGGGGGAATCATAACAGTCATCTACATGTAGGCTACTACAAGTGGCTGAAAACCTGACGTCAATGTTATAAGTATACCGGAATGACAACGTATCGTCCTGGATCTTTTGTCATATTCGTGAAGTCGTTTTCTAGTTCAGAAAATGTCGGTCGACTGTCTGCATCAACCATCCAACCTACAAAAAAGTACACATGCAAATTAATCTATTGTAATTAATTGACAGAGATGCTGAACCGAAAAACTATTATAGGCCGTATGCCTACATGTATTCTGCAAAAGTGTCATTTTGTTGGGTACTTAAGTTGAAATGCAAACTTGGTCCGATCCCCCACCTCTCTGTTCAAATACTTTTCCTTTGTCTGTCTTCACGGTCCATCAGCGATTCTCTTATCGCTGTCTTCTTAATTGGCATCTCTGTAGCAGCACTTGATGTTATAGATCGATCACGACCTCCTCTTCATCGGCTCTCCTGTGAAACTGCATGCTCTTTTCTGGTTCAAGTCCAGCTGTCTTTTTCACAATCGCAATTAACTGTCTCTAATGTAGGCCTATTGAAAAGCGTCTGGACTCAATACAATGCGATATTCATTCATAATTATATCCGCCTAACGCGAGGAGCTAGGTTACTATAATCTAGGCCTATATATATATATATAAAAATGAAACTTTCCAACCGTATGTAAGGAGTGTTTTCGAAAACTGACGAACCGATTGTTTTGAAATTTTTACAAAACCTTCCATTCCAATAGAACCGTGTTGTATTCTGCTTTTTTTCCGAAAAACGCAATCTTGTCCACAAAAAGAGAACTTTGAAATCCGTTCGTCCGCCATTTGCAAATTATACACGTCCCAACTTCCATGAGGGTTGCCAGATTTCGGAAACGTTTTTGTCGCGACATCACATTGAAAAGTCGCCCAAAAGTCGCGAGATGACCAATTTCGATCAGGATTACCCAAAAGTCGCCCAAAAGTCGCGATAGCGCATATGTGGCTGTCAGGAAGGAACGTATGAGGGAGGAAAGAAGGAAGAGGGAGCGGGACAAGGAGGGAGTGAAGGGACCGGAGGGGAGGGATGGAGAAGGGAGGGAGGGGAGGGGTAAAAGGAGGGGGAGGGAGGAGGGGGAGGGGAGTGGAGGAGAGTGGAAGGGGGAGGCGGAGGGGAGGGGGAAGGAGAGTGAAGGGGAGGAGAGGGGAGGGAGACGTTGGAGGAGGAGTGGAGGGGAGGGGAAAGGAAGGGGGACGGAGAGGGGGACGGGGAGGGGAGGAGGGGAGGGGAGGGGAGGGGCGGCTAAGGGAAGGGGAGGGGGACGGGGAGGGAGACGGGGAGGGGGACGGGGAGGGGGACGGGGAGGAGAGGGGAGGGGAGGGAAACGGGGGAGGGAAGGAGGCAGATGACAGTCTTTTCTGCCACAGCAACGCGTGGCCGGGTACAGCTAGTTATATATGTGTTACTACAACTATAGCCATAGGCCTACACTTGATCATGATCATGTAGATGTCGATGGTGCAGATGGGTGGCTGCGAAAGTCTCTCTCCCATCTCCAGACGATGCGCCATCTCTACGGCTCGGATCGACTCATACGGTCGCTGGCCGTACGTGAACAACTCCCACAACGTCACACCTGCAGCAGCAAGACACAGAGCATCAGAAACAAACACATAATGTTATATTATATTAAATCTAACCGAATAATTGAAGAACAGTGTCGGTTTAATTATTAAGAGTCGTCAACTTATTCTCCATTGGCCTATATATGTACAGATATATAGCCAGCATAAATAGGCTAGTGAATTACAGCTTAGTCGGGAATTGGTAACGCATAATTGCAAAGTCGTTAACCGTCGGTCCATCCGAGCACGTGGCAAGCAAGCAAAAGATCTAGCATCAAAATTTTTATTAGCCTATAGGCCCTATAGTTTTTAACATCAGGTCAATTTACCGTAGCTCCAGACATCACTTTTGTGCGTGAATATGCGATGCTGTATTGATTCCAGAGCCAACCACTTGATCGGCATCTGTTAAAGACAAAATGACAGGTTGGCCTATTAATAGGCTATAGGCCTACATCCAAAAACTCATTTTGGTAGGATGTTGTAGGCCTAAACAGGCTGAATTAATAATAGCAAATACGTAATACGCAATGAAGCAATTTCGACTGCAGTAGGTCTAGGCCTAACATATGATACATACGATCTCAGTCCATACCGTACCGCCAGATGCAAATGCATGCGCATTTGGTCCAGTTCACGCAGCTCACTCCCCCCTCCTCAAGTAGCCTAGATTGAAAAGCATGCAGGTGTCCTAGGTCTAAGTCTGATACAGCCTAAGCTTAATTTGTAAAAAAAATAGGTCTAAAGCAGCCATGCATTTGCTCTATCCTGCAAATATTGATCATGGAAAATAATATCGGCGGCACAAGCCGCACAAAGCAGACATTGCAATCCGCGTTGAGTTGCCTAATAGCCTAATGACAACGTGTTTCAGTATAGGCCTCATGGGCTTTTGCAGCTGATTGTAGGCTACCTTTCCTCCTGCTGCTTGATATTGTTCTTCGTTGTGGTTGAGTAATTTCGCGAGACCAAAATCAGTGATTCGCACTTGAGCTGGTCCTTGAACTTTATCAACAAATAAAAAAACAAACATGAATGAAATTCAGATCAAAATTTAATAGTAAGAACAATCAACTCAACAGGTTTTTAAAATAAATAATAATCCTATAGATAGGCTATTTCGTTCAGTGGTGATGTAGGCCTACGTCTTTGCATTCCAGCGTTAATAAAAGCATTTTAATTTGAACTCATTAGGCCAATTGTATAGGCTGCCTACACTACTTCTTTGTAGATAATTTCCATGAATGATGGACAATATAAAGGCACAAAATGTGCTGCAACAGATATATTTTCTATCTGGCATGTAATCTTTCACCCGTGATCGAACGAGTAGCCTAACTAGCGATAGTCAGCAGAGGGCAGTGACTCACTCGATATCTCCACGAAGAGGACACATCATCAAATCGTATCTAATAGAGTCAATAGACGATAGATGATAGGCTAGCTATTGCTTAATGCTTACCCAAGACGTTCCTGGCCGCAAGATCTCGGTGCACAATGCCTCTCTCCTCCAAATAATGCATACCCTGTAACAACAGTGTAACATATATCATGGAACGTTAATTGAAGCGCTATTACTCTGCTACTGATTATGACCATGACATAATTATTTTCCTTGTCTGCTACAATAAATGCCATGCTAAACTACATGCAAAGGCCGTTTTGGAGGGGAGGAATTGCAGCTCATTTTTAGATCTAAGTCGTCTGTTTGATTCCTTTTAATAAACACTGATGCACTTCTATCACTTTCTTTCAAAACATCAAATTAACATTTCAGTCATCTATCTGTCAGTAGGCTAGGCGGCAAAATGCATAATATTAATTATTACTGTGCCGCTACGATGCGCATTGCCTATTGCGTAAGCGGTCGATAGCAGCCGACAGGTCTACGGTTTTTAGTCAGTTGAAAAGCAGCCTATAGATGTGAATTAGTCGAATGACTTTGAGGCATAGTCTAGACGTACCTTTGCGATCTGCGCAGACCACCTGAGAAAAGCACTGGAACCTATACTGTTCTTGTTCTTCCTCAGGTAATCGAGCAGAGATCCATGTGGCATCAGTTGTGTTATGAGCATCATCTGTGCAGTCATGCATACCGCCAGGATCCGGATACAGCACGGATGCGTGACGGATGCCATGATCCTTGCTTCCTCCAGCAGCTCCACGTTCAAACTGGAGTTGGTCGCCTCCGTCAAGACTTTGATGGCTACAGGAATTTTTACATTCTCTCCGGCAGGAATCCATATGCCCTGCATTCATAAGAAAAGTTGCTACTATAGAAGGTGCAAGTACCGGTATATGTCCATTGACACTTGACAGCGTACACTGCCTACCCTTAAGTTAAAAGACATAAACTGTGTAGTCACTGTAGTGTATATTGGTATATCCAGACATGTTAGTGTATTTAGTGTCTATCCCTAATGTTTGAAATTTCTCAAAAGCCTTAGGCTAATTATCCCTGGAAATACATAGTGGTCACTATGTACGCTAACCTTGTAGACAGTACCGAAAGCTCCAGATCCGATTTCGTTTCCACGTCGAAGTTCCGACTCTTTGATTAGTCGCAACGTAGACACGTCTGGCTTGGCATCGGTCGGATCAACGAACTGTTGCAAAATAATAGTAAAAGAATTTACACTCAAAAAGCAAACACGAAATCACAGAAAAGAACAACAAAATCGTAAGCACATGCAGTGAAACATACAATCTAATATAAATCTGTTAAATTTTTTATCACAGCAGAAACGAGTCAAGAAAACCGCGTAAACAGTAAACACCCCCAATGCATAAAATCAAGTCCATGATATAGTGAGAAGACTGGCTGTCGTTTCGGTACCAATTCAGAAACAGGTCAGGGTTAGGGTTTTTATTGTATATTTTTTATTGTGATGCACAAGAGCCTACATACACACATAATGATCTGTCTACACTGAACATGACACATAACGTAGCAAAGAATTTCCTTAG